>VZTG01006540.1:1930148-1955338 GCA_013397845.1 Melanocharis versteri
AAGGCCGAGGCCTGCCGGGTGTAGCGCGGGAGGCGGCCCAAGATGGCGGCCGGGGCGGCCGGACCTCGTGGCGCGTCCCCGCCGGGCTGAGCCGGGTCCCTGTGCCCGCAGGTTCCCTGTCGTTGCTTCCCAAGGGAAACCCCACAATGTCCGGAGGCCTCGATGTCCTGCAGATGAAGGAGGAGGATGTCCTCAAATTCCTCGCTGCCGGGACCCACCTGGGAGGTACCAACCTCGACTTCCAGATGGAGCAGTACATCTACAAAAGGAAGAGCGATGGTAAACGCGCGGGATGGGTGGCCCGGGTCGGGCATTGGGGATCTTGTGGGCACAGCTGGGGGGAGCAGGAAAGTGCTAGTCCTTGATCCCTTTAGCATGGCTTCTCCATGGCCTGAAAGGAGAATGTCTGTGCTGACCAAACAGTGTTAACTCAGAGAAGTAGAATGAAATACGGATTCTGGAACAATTTTACTAGTTCTTGACTATCTTGATTTTGGAATTTGGTAAACCAAACACAGCTGGTTTGGGCAATTTTGCTAGTTCTTGACTGTGTTATCAAAATGGTTTTAATATCTCAGTAATGATTTTTCCTTATTTGCATTGGTCTTCAGTCTAAGCTGCTGTCTATTAAAAGGTTAAAACTCATACCAGGTCCAGGTTCTTGATGATAGACGCTGGAATCATGTGACATTAAAACCATAAGGGTTGGATTTTCCTTAGAATGGCTTTCCACTAGCCAGAATGAGACTAGAATGTTGTCATTTCATAAAGGACGTTAAGGAGCTGGGGCAGGTGTAGAGAAGGGCAGGAAAGCTTTTGAAAGGTCTGGAAAATGTCGTGGGGAATGACTGACGGAGCTGGATTTGTTTAGTCTTGAGAAGAAGTTCAGGTGGGACCTCATCATTCTCTACAACTACCTGAAAGGAGGGGCCAGCCTCTTCTACCTGCCAGCAGTCAGAGGACAAGAGGAAATGGCCTTAAAATGAGACAAGGGAGTTTCAGATTAGATAATAGAAAAGAAAATTTTCACTGCTTGGGTGGTCAGACAATGGAATAGGTTGCCCAGTCACCTTTAAGAGGGACCTGGATATGGTGCTGGATGTTACTCCTTAGTGGTTAGTGGCAGTGCTGGGTGAACAGTTGGATGAGATGGTCTTAAAGGTCTCTTCCAACCTTGATGGTGATTCAATGATTCTATGAATTTTGGAGTAACTACAGCCATGTGACAGGTTTAATGGCAAATGAGTGCTGTCCTGTTTCAGGATCTTGTATTATGCTGGTTGCTCTAAAGCCTTTTGTTGCCAACAGGTATTTACATCATCAATCTGAAGAGGACCTGGGAAAAGCTGCTCCTGGCAGCTCGTGCCATTGTTGCCATTGAGAACCCAGCTGATGTGAGCGTCATTTCTTCCAGGAACACTGGACAGGTATGGACATCAGGAAGCCTGCAGTCTTGGGAGCAGGACTCCTTTGCCATGCATCCTTGCCTGCCAGTGACAGCCTGGTGATAATACGCAATAACACCAGTTTTAACTACAGAATGCTTTCTGTAAACATGGTTTTTGTGTTGCACTTGGCAGCTTGAAACAGATTAGTTGAAACCCACTCCCCATTTCAGGGCATTTGATAACTTGTTTTTCTTCTGTGTCCTTCTTCCTGTTGGATTTCTGTCATATTAGCGGTCAGTCTCCTGGTGGCCCCTTCCCCTCAGAAATACTGTGTGTCATTGGCACTGATTTTTTGGGGACGGTAAGCACCTGATACAAAAGTTGTCAAAGAAGAAATTTTCTGTTATTGAGCAGGGTATAGTAACTGGTATATTTGTAATTCTGACTCTAAATTTTTAGCAAAAACATTCTGTTGTAGAAGGTGATGACCTTTAATTAGTCACTGGAGTTTTTGAGCTTAGTTTATTTAGGTAGCTGCAGGTGAGGCCACAGATGTTTAGGGAGATTCAGGGGTGGATTTCTGAAGGAAGAGCTTGGTTTCCCGTGGGCTTGATGTGCACACTGTTAAAGCTTGATGCTGAGGTCAGTTTCTGGCCGATGAGCTCTCAAGTGTCGGAAGTGTGCGACAGCAAAGGATGGCAGGGTTTTCGCTAACGCCAGGAGAGGGAGGGGCTCCCTCTAGGATTGGAGTTTGATAGTAGGCCCTGCCACATGCCTGAGAAGTTGGAAGCTGTTGCAATTGAATAAGAACTGCCACCTGCAATTTCAACGGATACAACTGCAATGTGTATTTACTACTGAGTTTTTCCTGTAGTTCCTTGAAGTTCCTGGATGATGAAAGGACATAGAAATAATGGAAGAAAATGTGCTTTGCTTTTTTCGTAAGCTTTTTGTTTTATTCCCCCTTCCATGATTTGATTATGAGAGTTTGGAGTAGAGCTTGCCAATAACCTGAGGGGAAGAGAAGGCTTTTTTCCATATCTCAACTTACTGCTTTGCTGGTGGATGTGGTCTTTTAAACTCATGGTGTAGCTCTTTTCAGTAACATTTTTATTTTGTCTCCTTCTGAGGTGGTGAGCCCTGATGTCACAAGAATTGAAACAAATAGTTCAGTTAAATTTCGTGCGCGTTCACTGACAGTGCCTGCATGACTTGGTTGAAATGCACTTTTCCTGCTTCACCTTTGCCCTGTGTGTCCCTTTTGCAGCGTGCGGTTCTGAAGTTTGCTGCTGCCACTGGGGCTACTCCTATTGCTGGGCGTTTCACCCCTGGCACCTTCACAAACCAGATCCAAGCGGCTTTCCGCGAGCCACGGCTCCTGGTGGTTACGGACCCCCGGGCTGATCACCAGCCGCTGACAGAGGCGTCCTACGTCAACATCCCCACCATCGCCCTGTGCAACACCGACTCCCCGCTGCGCTACGTGGATATCGCTATTCCCTGCAATAACAAGGTAACGCTTCCTTGTGGCATTCCAGGCAGCTTCCTCCAGAGCCTGCCCTGGGCTTCCAGCATGGACGCTTTCTGCAAGGGAGGGTTGGCTGGTATCTCACGTGTATCCCTGGCGGATGGGCTGATTAATGTCTCTTGCAAACGGGCAGGCGGGTGGGGAGGGGAAAATCAACTGCACACAGTTGGAGCTTGGAGCTGAGGCTACTTTCTGGCCAAGGAACTCTCAAGTGTAGGACGTGTGCTATAGTAACCTGGCAAGATTTTTCGCTGACGCCATGAGGGTCTCTGTGGCCCAATGAGTGGAGTTTGATAGTTATTCTTGCCACAGATCATGAATATGAATGAAAGATTAAGTGAACTGATGGAGAAACTGCTCTGAAACATTACCTTGCCAGAAATCACCTGAAAGGTAAAGTCTAGGAAGATGAGAAGCTATCTTTGACCTCTGTGTAGATGTCAGTCACCAAAACTAGTATAAGCCACATGTGAGGATGTGTGTAAGCTTTGTTTATGTGGTCAAGTTTCCAATTTCTTCATTCTTGCGTATGTGGTGAGCATCATCCCTGTCTTTTGGATGAGATTCACATGGGGGTGGTGAGCAACATAAAACTCCATAACAGGAAAGTTGCTTCGGGCCATGTTGTAATGGCACCTGATTTCTGCAGAGACCTGAAAATGTCACTGGGAACTTGAAAAGTTGCCCTTTTTTTGAGTCCAAGTACATAAGTTTGGCATTAGCAAGTAATGTCTTTCTCCAGGCAAGAACCTTGGATTGGGTGCAAATGAGTCTTCTGCTCTTTCTGCAAAGGTTTAGCTCTACTGCAACTCTTACCTACTTTCTTCTGTTCCAGGGAGCCCACTCCGTGGGCCTGATGTGGTGGATGCTGGCTCGGGAGGTCCTGCGCATGCGTGGCACCATCTCCCGTGAGCACCCCTGGGAAGTCATGCCTGACTTGTACTTCTACAGGGATCCCGAGGAGGTAGGAGCCTCATGGCAGGGAGTGTGTCTCTCAGATGTTTTGCTTGTGCGCCTATCCCATGGTCCTGTGTGTCTGCTGTCAAGGACAGGTTTTGTCAGTACAATGATTGCACTTCACACTTAAATGTGGTGGTCGGTTAATTGTATTGCCAGCTGGTGCCTGTTGTCTGATAGGTGATAGTAAGGGTTGTGTCCTGGGATGTGTTCCTGGGAGACTCAGGCTGGGCTCTTCCGTTGCAGATTGAAAAGGAGGAGCAGGCGGCTGCCGAGAAAGCGGTGACAAAGGAGGAGTTCCAGACTGAATGGACGGCCCCGGCACCTGAATTCACTGCTCCTCCTCAGCCTGAGGTTGCAGATTGGTCTGAGGGAGTGCAGGTCCCATCTGTGCCCATCCAGCAGTTCCCCACAGGTCAGTTCAGGAAGGTGTCTGTGGGAAGGGGTGCGGGGTGGTGGTGGAAGGAGCTGGGCAGCACTAAGTGTTGCTGTGTTTGTGATTGCAGAGGACTGGAGTGCCCAGCCTGCCACCGAGGACTGGTCAGCAGCTCCCACAGCCCAGGCTACCGAGTGGGTTGGCACTGCCACGGAGTGGTCTTAACTTCAGCCCTGCTGTTCTGAGAGAGAAATAAAGGCTGGTTTAGGGCATGCTGTGCTGGTTCTGCTTTTGTTAAGTTGTTGGCTGGTGACACGTGGGTAGCATGGGGCACAGTCCTCAGCCAAGAGCAGGGTGTCTGTTACACCGTGTCAAATGAGGCTGGGGGCTGTGGGCTCTGTCCCTGCCTGCAGCAGCTCGCTGGGCTGCCCCTCGTGCTGCCCTGAATGTGAAACCAGGGCTGGTTTCACATTCCTGCCTTCCCTGGCTCTGCCCCCGTGAGGAGGCAGCAGTGTGTGTGCTCTCGAGATGAGGTGGTGACATGGGGCAGAGCAGTTTTCTTTTAATTTTTCTTTTTTTTTAGCAGCCTGGCTGTGTCCACCCAAATGGGCTGTTTTTGTCATTCTGCTTGGGATTTCACAAGTTTGCAGGGTGAAGAAGGTTCTGGTGACCAGGTGTGGGAGGTGGCCTGACTGCACAGTGTGGAGAACAGAGCCCTTGAGTGGGAGTTGCTCCTCTCATGGAATCCCAGCTTTTGCATCAGTATTGCCAGTTCCTTCCTCAAAAATACTGCAGTAATCTTCAGGAAAAAACACCATATTAATCTGCTTTAGCTCTTGGGGATTATATTGCTGTGATTATTAACAGTAATGGGAGGTAGACCCTTTACCAAGAGAGATGGGGTTTTATTTGTTGGAGGTAAAGATTGTTCAGATTGGATCCTTTTTTCCGTATTGGTGTGGTTGCAGATTCTCCTTTTTGTACCTTCAGCACTGCCAGTCAACTGGTAAAGAATGTTTTCTCTTGGCGCACACGCTCATTTTATTTTACTGTAATAGTGCATATTTGCAGTAAAAAAATCTAAAGCAAGTTATGCATATTACTGCACAGTATCTGTTCAAAGGAGACTGATCTTTCTTCTTCTTGTCTTTACCTTATTACATGCAAGGTGACTAAAGATTTTGTTAATAATGAACAGCATTTAGCCGAGAGGCAGGTGAGCACTTCAGCATTTGTTCCTGAAAGAGCCCTCCCTGTTCTGTTTGTACGCCGTGTTCCTCAGATGTGTGCTTGTGGCACATCCTCTGGTACTTTACTTTCCAGCACCCAGCAGGGGGAGGCTCCTTCCTGCTGCCTGAGGTCTGTCACTTGTGTGTCAGGGTGTTTCGAGAGCCTGGTGATTTTGGGACTATGGGTGGGTGTTGTAGCTGGATTGAGAACAGCCTGTACAGCATCTGCCAATTGACTCCCCAGATCTGAGATTGCCCCAAAAAATTTGTTGGCCTGGACTTTCTTTTCACTCCACCACATTAAAAATTTCTAAACTCCATGGTCTTACCCCTTGGTACATTGAATCTCTGCTATTACTGTTGCTGTGTCACAGTTGTCCCTTTTCTTTCTGTTGTGTAACTTCCTTCATGTGAATGTGTTCTAGTTAATGAGTGTGGAGAAGTCATCAGACAGCTCCTGTGTGGGTGATGGTGCTGTTGTAAATCGGTTCTGAGTACTTGCTGCTGAAATATTCCTGGAATGTTTCTGGAATGTGGTTGTTTTCATTTAAGTATTTCCTAAAGTATCACTTTGATTTTCATGATTGTCATTCTTAGAACTGAGGGCTGGCAGTGACAGGTGGATCTGCTCACCCCAGTCAGAAGACAGATCTGCATATGGATTCAGAATCACCTTGTTGGGGTAGCTGGGGTAGGGTGGGAGAGCTCGTGTGCCTGCAGCACTGCAGAGGAGATGAATAGCAGCCTTTTAGGAAAGGAAGCAGCCTTGGCTGTGACAGCAGAGGACGCATTGCAGGAAGGCTATGATCCTCAGCTTGCCAAAGGCACAGGGAAGGAAAGGTCTCAGCACAGGAGTGGAGACAGCAGCAGAGACGTGGCAGAAAATCCTACATCTGCCAGAGCTTCCCCTGTGGCAAATACCTGGCAGATGTAATCTATTGAGGCAGTGCAGAGGAATTGGGAGAGGAGGTAGGAGCAAATCCTAGAGACACTGGCTTGTTCATTATTGCATTTTTTTTTCTGGCAAGTGCAGTATTGATGTTGAATAAGGACAGCAGAGAACTTGGAACTGTGTTGTTCTGGATTGATCTGATTTGACCCAAAATGGCTTAGGCAGAGGTCTCTGTGTAGTGACAATTTCCATTGAGGGTCGTGGTAGTGTTTCCTTTCTTTGTGACCTTCTCTTTGTGTTTGTTTTGGATTGATGGAACTGGGCTAGATGGGGCTAGGTGAGCTGAGAAGGATAGCCTTCTTGCAGAGCTGGTCTCAACAGGAGCTGGCTGGTGTTGCTGAGCATCGTAGAACCCCTCTGGAGAAATGAGCTGTTGGAGTCCTTGCCAATATGCTACTGTGTGATCTATGAATCTCATACACACATGCTTTCTAGCTCCCTCCCTAATTTATATGCCACCATTCACGGGTGTTCATTTTCCTCTCCAGTCAATTCTTTGCCCAAATAATCACAATACTTTTAGTATCCATGTATTGTTGGATTACACCAAGGTTTTTCTTTTGCAGGAAGCAAAGGGTTTTATGCACAGTTGAAAAGATTCATCTCTCTACTTAAATCCAGGCTGCAGAAATGTTCCACTCTTTGTGTCTGCAGTCTGTTTTGCTTTGTGAAACTGTGAAAATGGCTATAGGATGTTTGATGCTGACTTTTAGGAGTATGGTGTACTCATATTGTGAGCCTGTTTGCTAAAATCAGTGCACCGTATAAGTAAGCATGCAAAGGGAACTGAGGTGTGTGTGATTGATGAATTCACCTCACCGCTCCTCTTAGGAGGCTTCCTCCCCACCCAGGACTGTGAGCATGCAGTTGGAGTGGATCTTGAAATACATATTTTTTTTTCTTTCTTGGATTACTAGCATCTTGATGCAGCTAGACTCTACACAGTAAAGCGCATGGTAAATCTGCAATTGGTATGAATGCAGCACTCTCCAAAGCTGTGTGTCTTGAATCTTAGGACAGATAAAGCCTTGCATCCTGAGTACAAGTGTCCTGGCAGAAGAAGAAAAAAGAAAAACATTCCAGATTTACCTCATTGCTGTAGGACCAAGGTGTTGCTGGAGCATGTCCCCACTGCCCTGCAGCTTCCAAAGAGACATCAGCCAGCATTTCAGGCAGTTTCTTTCCTGTAGCTGGTGCTTGGCACTACCAGCTCCCAGCCCTTGCAGCCTAGAGTTTGTGAAAACCACAAAGCCTCAGAGTTGGGGAAAACCTGATCTGCATCGAGTCTGTGTGACAGGTAAAGGTAGAACAGTGTTACAGTTGTGTGTAGCACTGGGAATGAAGGACGCCATTGATCATCAGCCCTGCAAGGAGGCAGGCTGATAAACACCTTGGGCATGGGTACAATCCTGCTATGTCACAACACTGATGTTTTCAATTTCTTGCTTTGTGGGGCACTGATTTCTGAACCTGTTTTTATTTGTTTTTTTAATACTTGTGATTTTAAGAATACTCACTGCCATTTTTCTGCTGCCCAACTTAGGAAGCATGTCATTTTTATTTATACATTGTTCATTTATACACTCAGTAGTCACTGATGAATAAAACTACATCATGAAGATACCTTTTCGATTGTTATCTCTATAGCTGAAAGAACATGTCTCTTCTGGGCTGCTGCTTAAACTCTCAGTTTACAAAGTGTTAATAAAGACTTGAGTTTAACTGGTGAGTCTTCTCATGTGACAGAGTCCTAAATATTTCTGTCAGTGTTTGTTTCACTGGCTACAAGATTGCTTTTATCAGTGCTGTTCAAGCATGAATAAAATAAATGCTAAAGGGACATACGATGCATCCTTTAAAATGATGGCTCCCTAACCATGTTTTGAAGGCCAGAGAAGCCTGCTTTGGTAGAAAATCTTTCTCTTCATGCTAAATGCCATTGCACCACACGCAGAAGGGTTCCTGGGGTTGAGTCACACAGCTCACTCTTCATTTTGGTACAGTCTTGCTGGAGACTTTTGGGCAGGACAAGGGGTACCACAGTGCACAGGGACAGCCTGTGCCCACTACCCTTAGTATGGGGCTTGGGTTTTAGCAGCTCAGAATGGGGGAACAGGGTATTGTATGGGCCAGAGCTGGATGCTGAGGACTGAAATCACATTTTGGGTTCTCAGTGGGACTATACACCCTCCCACCGTGCATGTGGGTCAGGGTCAGGTTCACGGTTTTGTAAAGCAGGGAGCTCAGCATGAGAGGTGTTGCACATTGCAAAAAGAGCTGCTCTGCCAGGGGGACAGTTGTGCCAAAGACTGGGGCAAGCTTTTCCCATACCAGGGCATGCTGGCACTGCTCCTTGCTGTGCTGCAGCTGGGCATGTCGGGGTGCAGCCATACAGACTGGAAAGCTGCTGCGAAGCTCAAGTTCTCACCTGGGATGCTGAATTTGTTAGCATTGCCCGAGAAACTGGTTCCAGAGTGTTTGCCACCTTACCTCTGGAGAGCCGTGGGGATGCTCAGAGTGAAGGAGATGGTCCGGAGGTTTGCCTTTTGGGTCTGAACTAGGTCGGGACGACCCTACCAGCCTTTGCCCCTCAGACACTGGCATGGCGACAGAAGTGGCTTTCCGGGAGCAGGCTAACACCCGAGCATCTCTCCCACATGCAGGTGACAGGAGACGGTGGTGGTGCCTCGCGCGGCTGCAAAACGCGAGTGTGCGGACCGCTCCCAGTCTCCAGCAGATGGGGTGGTTGTTCCTGGTTTGTCCTTCTCTCGGCCGCCACTGGCAGCGTGGCAGGAGAGCGGGGCAGAGCGGACACCCGGGCAGGGAAGGCACAAAGCTGCTCCTGACCTGGCGTTTTGACTTCCCGGTACCAGAACGGTGCCGCCTCGCAGGGACCATGAGATTCTTAAAGAAACCCCAAACGACCAAAACCCTACTATTTTTCTGTAAGTGTCTGATTGTTAAACTTGCTGCCTCCATGCTCAGCTGCAAACCTTGATCTTGATTTTAATTTCCCTAAGGAAGCAAGTGTGGGATGCTGCTGGCTGCGAGTGCTCCTAGTTGAAGAAACTCCGTGTTGGAAACTTTCTAACTCATCTTTTCTGTTCGGCTTATTGCTTCCAGCATTTTCTAGAGTGGCTCGTCTTCTCCCAAAGCTCCCAGGTATACAATTCACTGCACCTGTTGGCTTTGTTTATATATGAAAAAATTAAGCAGCACATGCAGAGAGGGAATCAGGTGTGAACCATTTTCCCTCACTTGTTATTTTGCTGTTAGAGGCTCTAATTTGAGAGGAAAGATTAAAAAAAAAAGGCACCACCACTTCCCCATCTGCAGCATCTTTTCTGAAGGCTCCTTTAAGCCTCATTCCTGCTCCCAGCTGGGTTAGGTTTTATGAGCCGCAGGTGCCATGGGCTGAAGTGTCTCCTTCCATTTTCTCACAAGGACTGGTGTGGGGTAGGAGTGAATGTGCTGTTGGCTTTTCTTCTCGGCTTTGTGAGGCAAACCCACTTTTGTCTGTGTGCTGTAAGCAGCCAGTGGCTCTCCATCAGCTCTTTCAGGAGGGCTGACAAGTCTAGCAACTAGTTTTTCTGATTACAAAGGTTCAGCCCTTGATAAATTTTAAGTCATAATTCTTTTCACTAAGCGTGTCTTGGATTTCTCCTTGACTCCTATGCTGCCTGTGCTCATTTTAAATTTTATTTTTGTTCTGTGAAATCTACATGTTTGTGTTTATTGTTTCAAAATGAGAACTGGGATTTCTCAAACCATACTTTCAATATAGAAGAAGGAACTTCATTAAAATGTTGAATCTGAGACTTGTGATTTAAAATATGCCAAGTTGTCAACTCTGCGTGGTCCCCCGGTGGGATGGGTGCAGCTGGGAATGAGTGAAGCCATTCTTTTGTGGCCTGTGCTGTCTCTACTCCCCTGGGATCTGAGGGATGGAGCTTGCTCTGTTAAGGTAAGTGTCAAGCTTCTGCACTTCTTTAAATTCTATTTTAAATCTTCTATCATTACAAGAACAGTGATTGACCTTCCCTTCTAGTGTCCATTTGGTAGGCGCTGTTTTTCTGCTGCTAAGATAATCGCGACACAAAACACGGAGGGGAGCAGTGAGTGCCTCCCACGGGGCAGTGCAAGCCCGAGGGGAGCAGGGCGGGCATCAGGCTCAGAGCAGCTGCCTCCCTGCTCTCCTAGGCTGGGCTGAGCTCTCAGTTGTGGTAGCTGCTCCGGCGATGTGTTGCTGGTACTATAGGGACTCCTGTGGCAAACGTGTGCTTGGCACATCTTCCTGGTTAGGTGAGATTTAAGGGAGGCTGTCTAGGATGCACCTGGGTGTTGTGGAGCCCCCCAACTGCCCAGAGGCTCCCTTCTCACCTGCAGCCAGGTGGAACAGTAGTCTCACAAATAGTTTGAACAGATGTTCTTTCCAGAGGCTCTGCCTTGTCTTCTATATTTTTTCCTCTGAATTCAAGGTCTGGTTGTGGCAGGAAAGAGGAAACCCTTTATTTTAGGTGGAGATTTGTTTTTCCTCCTGGACTTTGGGTTGGAGGAATACTATGAGCAATGTATGTCTGGTTCATCCCAAACAGTGTGATGGTTTTGGCTGTTTGGCAGATAACCAGTTCAAATACACTACTCGGCTTCAGTGGCATCACAGTGGCCTTGCATTCCCGGGTGGTGACTTGTCCTGTCCCAGCACGACTAGCTCAGCCCCTCTGAGCCAGCCAAAGGTCTTTGAAAGCTACTTACCCTCCATGTTACTGGCATAGGCGTTTGGGAGGACATCAAGTACTGAAAGGACATGTGTGTGGCACTGGGCTTTCCCTGGAGATGGGTTACAACAGATTTCCACCACTTCTGCACAAGGGAACAGCTTTTGTCCACGGGTCAATCTCTGGGTGCTGCTAAGGCAGATGTTTCCCCACTGCTGGCTCTCTGCTGCTGTGGCACAGCCCCAACCCGTGTGGGCATGATGAAAGGGGTGTAGAACATTGAGCAGAAGCTGCAGAGAGTTCCCCAGGCAGAGCTGCAGCTGCTTGTGAAGAAAACCTTGCCAGTGGCTCATTTGTTATATTTGCAAATGCAGTATCAAAATGCTTCTGCAGCCTATTCCTCCAAAAACTGCTGGGCTTCTTGGGGAGCAGAAGCTGCGTTTGCCAGGGCCCTGTGCAAAAGCCCTGCAGCCCTGGCCTTGGAGCTCTTTCCGTGCTGCTGCAGCAGCTGCTGATGGAGCTGGGGATCTGCAAGCTGCAGTGGTGCTGCTGTGGTGGCAGTGAAGCTCCGTTGGTGTGCAGGCAGTGTTTGTGCAGCTCTGTCCAAGCTGCTGTGGCAAAGTACTCTGGCTAATGAAAAAGGCACAGTTTTTATTATGGTGGTGGGGTTTTTTCCCTCTCATCCTGGCCCTGTGCCCTCCAGGTACCTTATTAAAATAAATCTGATAATAGCCTTCATATTTTGAAGATCCTAAACATCTGCCAAGGCACTGAATTATTTACTGCTGCTGCTATCCAAAAAACCCAGAAGTCCCATATGTGTGAAATGTTTCTTAATTAGAGGAAGGTTTGGATCTGCAGGCTTTTGTAGGAAAAGCTTTGGCTCCCCCAAACAACTTTGCTTTGAGGGAGGGAGAATGGAGGAAGGGGGAGGACACAGCTGCTTGAGATGCTTCTGCAGCTGCTCTTCCCTGGAAAAATGAGTTAGTAATGCCATTAAAATAATGTTCCACCTCCTACTAACCTGATCTGTACACTTGATCACTGTGATGGTCTGTCTATCCTCAAGCAGTCCAGGTAACCGTGCTGTGCTGCTATGGTTGTTTTCATTTTATTTTCAACTGAGCTGAAGTTATTTTTTCTTCCTCCCACATTGCCAGGAGAGGAATGACACTGGCATCTTCTGCAAGCATTGCTCGGTTCCTAATGGAGAAGCTCTCCTGCTTTTATATCCTGCAGCTGGTTCCTTGCAAAGCTTTTTCACTGCCTTTTGTAGCAGTGGTGGGTGCAGTGTGCCCTTATCTCCACGCTGGCCCCAAAGCAGGTGCAGGGCTGTTGAATTTCTTAACCTCCTGATTTCCCAGCTCTGAGAGCTGGGTTAAAGGATGCTAAATCCCACTCTTGTTGCCTTGGGCGTGAGCCTCCAGGGAGCACAGCTGAGCTCAGCACCTGGGATTCTCGTGTCCCATTGTTGCTCTCCTGCCTGGGTCTGGGCCCCAGGAGGTGGAGAAGACTCTCAGTGGTTGTCCCTCTCCTCCCCTTGGCTTCTCTGCTACCTTCGGGTGACTTTTGTCCACTGGGTCTTTCCATGGGGGGCTGCTGCTGATGCACATAAAGCCTTGCACATAAAGCCTGCTGGGAAATGGCATCTGTCTATCCATCCGTCCATCCATCCATCCATCCCTGGGTGCCTGTCAGCTCTCCTCCCTTCACCTGCATGCTCGGAGCACCAGCTGCAGAGAAATCTCTGTGCTTCAGTGCCTTCTAGTTTTGCTGTCAATCATGGAGGAGTGGTGCAGAAAATAATATAAATTCTGAAACATTTTAGGAATCCACTCACCTTGAGCTCAGTGCCTGTGTGGTTACATGCACACACCGACTACCTCCTGACATGTGGGAGCCTGGTGTCCTCTGTTTGCTGAGGCCACGGAGAACATGGGTATTCCCTGAGTAGCACCATGTGGTACCAATTTAAGATTTGGAGACAATGCTCACAGCTGGGTTTGGATGTTTACAGACGTCTGAATGGAAGGGGACCCCAAGGAATTGGGTCCTGTGACTGCAGCAAAGCCAAGCCTCCCTGCATTAGCTCAACACAGCACAGCATCGTGTTGGTCTGGTCCATTTAAAACACAAGGCTGAGTTCTGATTCAGCATAGATGACTGTGTTGTGTGAGAAATGGGCCAGGACCTAGAAATTCTCGGGTTTCAGAGTCATGTTTTCCCCCAGGGGAAAACTGAATCTGAGCATTTGGGAGTGATAAAGCCTTGGCTGCAGATGAAGCTGGGCTGCCACCTGCCAAAGGACAAGCTGCTGCCTCAGGGCTCAGGCAAATGGCAAGAAAACCATGAGAGAGAGGAAAAAAAATCCCTATGGCTGTTAGGCTGTAAATCTGATAACATTGCATGCAGCATGAGTCAAAATGGGGGGAATCACTCCTTGAAAGTCTTTTGGCAAGCACTTCTTTTTTTTATTTATTTTTTTTTTTTACCAGGACATTGCTGCTTTGAAGGGATGTGGTTTAGAGAGGCTCTGGGGTCAGGCTCAAAGGTCCCTGTCTGACCTGCTTTGGTGGCAGCAAAAGCACTGATACGTGGGTGCAGAGAGGGGTCTGAACGTGCTGGGGTGCAGGAAGGTGGGAGACCTGCTGTACCCATGGCCTGCTGGGGTCAAAGCAAGGGCCCACAGGATATTACATTGATTCTCAGTGCCTCTTCACCAGCATAGAAACCTCTCTGGTGCTCCTGACACTGGCAGAGGCCCTGCCTCCCTGGGCTTCTGCCAGTGCCAGTCTGTTAATGTCCACCTTTGAGTTGTGCAGCTATTTCTAGAAATAACCCATTGGCTTTTCTGTATTTGAAAGCAAAACTCAACCACCTGAGTTTTGAAGAAATTCTGAAGTCTCTTTTTATCTCTTGCTTGTATTTCCTGGGAGTTCTTTTTTAAAGTTCTGGTCTCTTTTATAAGCCAAAGATATCAAGAAAAGAGCTAGGTCTGTAGAAATGAGCACAGCACAGTACTTAAGCTCTTAATTCCTGTGAGGAAACAGATACTTAAGTATTTTTCTTGGGTTCGACCTTTAAAGCGGAATCCTTTTTGAATTTGGCTCATGTCTGACCTAACGAAACTCCTTTGCTCATTCCCTTGAAGGTGGACATTCCCAGACTGGCACTGGCAGGAGCTTGTGGGGCTCTTCAAGCTTGTGGGGCAGGATAAACTGATAAAATCCCAGTCTACATCATCAGGAATTTTCTCTGGGTGTCAGGAACTGGTTTTTGGTTGTCTCCCTCACCTGGATTTGTCAGAGGAAGTTTTTCAGGGCAGGTCTCAGCAGATGCTGGTGCCAGTGCAGCTTGTGGCCCTTGTCCCTGCAATGGCTCTTGTGGTGTCTGGAGCCTGTTTGCAGGTGAGAGGTTTCTTTAGCTTACAAAGCAGCTGACAACCCTCCTCAGCACCCTGAAAGAAGCTAAAAATCCATCCCCAGAGCTCTGGTTTGTTAGCTGGTATGAGGAAACCCTCTCCCCTATCCATGAGCAGAGAGAGATGCCAAAGAAGAAAAGAGGTGGATGACACACAAGACCTCTGCAGCTCACATTTTCAAGCAAGGTGACAATTCTATTTCTGTGGAGGTTAAGAATGTGTGATAAATGGCTTTGTCATAGTGCAAGGTTAGCTATAGGAGCAGAGGATGAAAGCTCGAGGTGATCTTGACTGCTTATTTAGAATAAGTGAGGTTATCGGGAAAAAGTATGCTGTCAGTAGTGGTGGCATCCAGAGCTTGTTTCCCTTTCTCTCCTCAGAAAGCTTCATGTAAGCTACCTGAAAGTACAAGTTCAGGTGTTTCAAGGTTCCCTTTTGAAAAGAACTTACTGTCCTGCTGCAGCAAAAAGTTGATTTTCCTGCTTTGGAGAAGCCAAGGTGCCTTGGTACCAAATACAAAATCAGTGTATTCTTTGCATTCTTTTCTGGGTTTATGAGAAACCTGTTTAATGGTGTCTACTCTTTTCTGTTCATTGAGAGTACAGAAAGCAGCTTGTCTCGTATACAGCTGAGCACATTATGATAGAAATGTCTGAGTTATGTTTTCGACCCTAAAAGAGAAGAGTGCACATTGTTATCCCCTTCACAGCTCACGTTTAGCCATGTGTTTTGCAAAATTGCCCTTTTAAATTTTTTTATTTTGCTGAAGTTTCTGTTCATCAGTAACATTGAGCAGATGCTCTGCCTAGCCATGCAAAGTAAAAACTGATACCCAGGAGAGCTGCTTGTTTAAAAACAAGCCTCTGATGAGAAGAATAATAAAATAACTAAGCTTAGATATTTCCTTGGTTTTTTACCAAAACCTTTTGGATGCAGCATTTGAGCTAGTGGCAGTACAAGATGTGAAGAATTTGCAACGCAGAGGGCTCTTCCAGTCATCTATGAGTGCAAGCTGTGAGCTGTGTGAGATGTTACTAGGAGGCTCCCAGTACTCACCACTGAGCTTTTCTCTTTTTTTTTTTTCCTCTCTTTCCCCTTGAAGTTAGACTGAGCCCTGGAGGAAGATTTAGATGGATATAGTCTTTCAACAAATGTTGGGGGGTTGGAAATCAATGCTCAGACAAGGGCTTTTTGCTGTTTCTAACAATAGAAAAATGGAGATGAAACTAAACACTACTGAATATTCCAGTGAGTTTGTGGAGTTTAACCTTCAGTTGCATGTGAATAACTGGTAAATGGACTCAAAACTCCAAGTGACAAATAATCATTTCAGTCAATATGAGGAGTGAGGGTTGGCGTTTTTACACCTTTCGCATCTGCTGTGCTCCGACAGAGGATCCCACTGTGGATTGGAGTCAAGGAAGAGAGCTGCCGCCGGTCTGCAGGAATTGTCTGGCTGATAATATCGCCTTTGTATCCTGGAGTCCCTGAGCTTGCCAAAGACACTGATCAATGGGTGAACCTAATGTATTATAATTAGAGATAAACAAGCCTTGAAATAGTAATTAGCTAATGGGCAGTTGTGTGCTCCAGAGATGACAAAGTGCTTTGGAATGCTCCATATTATTCCAGGTCTGATTCAGGGGCCTGATTCAGAGAGTATCCAAATCCTGTAATACTTACTCATCTGGTCTAAGTCTGCCTCTGCTCCTCTGGTTTTCAAAACCTGTCTGGAGTTCTTTATGGCTTCATAGTACTTCTTGTTGCCCTTATATGTGTGAACATATGTATGAACACACACGCTTCCAGCCTCTTTCTGTTTGCTAGCAGAGGTGAGTGAGATCTGAAGCCACATTCTCCCCTTTACAAATTGTGCTTTTTTAGTGTGAGCTGGAGAGTGAAGGGGAGGAGGGTCCTCTTCCTTGATATGCAAGCATTCCCTAAGATACCAGGGTCTGCAGGGCACACGGGCTGGGCTGCAATCAGGGCATTGTGTTGTTTCTGTGACATCCTTCTGGATTAGCAGGCTGGCAGCACCTTCCCGCAGCACTGTCTGACCAATACGGACACCTCCAAGGAAGGCTGTCTCCTGAAAAAGCCTTCTCTTGTCTGACTTTTCTCCAGTTCAGTGGCTGGGTATCTCTGCAAAGAGCTCACCGCAGCCGTGTTGCATCAGCAACTCTCACGGCAAAGAGGCAAGGCAAGACCTTATCTGTGGGACTCGGATCAGGCAAATGTCCTTCCAAGCCCAGGACATAAATCTGATGAGCAGCTTCTCACATGGCAGCTCCCTGGGAGAATGACCAAGCCTGACCACAGCAGTGTCCTGGGAACAGCCAAACCGACTTTGAGCTGTGCACCAGGAACAGCTATTTCTAGAAACAATCCATTGACTTTTTTGTATTTGAAAGCAAAATGCAATGATTTAATTTTTGAAGAAATTCCGAAGTCTCCTTTTGTTTGTCTCTTGCTTGCATCTCCTGGAAGTACTTCTCTAGGGCTCTGGTCTCTGTTATAAAGCACAGACATCAACAAACAAGCTAAGTGTCTATCTATAAATAAGCACAGCACAATATTCAAGCTCCTAATTTCTGTGAAAAAGCAGGTTTCCAAAACTTTTTGTTGTATTAGACCTGAAAGACTGAATCCTTTTCCCAGTCTGCCTCATGTCTGACCTAACTGGACTCCTTTTCCCAGCTCCTGAAAGGTGGGCATTTCCAGGCTGAAGGTCAAATGCTCTGTGCTCTGTCAAGACATACGGGAGAAATAAGTTATTGAGTTTCCGGTCCTGAACATAGCATTCCACGAGATTTATGGAACTTAGTAGAAAGTAATTCAGAGTGAGGACCTTTTTAAATCCAAATATTTCAGTTTTAGCAGAACTGTTACTATCTGTGGTTATGGATATGAAGAATTTTATTTTTTATAGACATTTTTATGAAGAACAACACACGTGTGAGCACCAGATTGAAGCTGGCCAGGGTGGGTTTATGTCAACAACAGGAAGAAACTGTAGGTGTAAAAAAGCAGGTCAACCCAGAGGTCTGTCACAGAGTCCTGAGAAGTCCTGTAGATGTGCATGATACTGTTCTTAAATTGCACCAGGAATTTCTGACTGGTTATAATCAGAAACTAGGCCAAGGCACTGTTAGGCTCTCAGTTGTTCTGGGTGGTGTTGCTAGACTAGGAATCATATCCAGGGATTGAAATAATGGTGCAAGCTGCTGTCAACAGACTGTGAAAAGAGGAGCAGAGTGGGAACCTAGAGAAAGTGGTGGTGAGATTGAAACAAAAAGATGAAAGTTTGGAGGAGGTAGACTGGAGGAAAGCTATCACAAGGGACAAAATGCAGCTGACAAAATCCCCTCTGGTAGGAATCCTCTACTCCTAGTAGCAGCTGCCTTGTGGCTGAGCAGGGACACTCTTTTTTTTTTTTAAGAATCTTAAATTCTTCAGGCAGAGGAACAACAGAAAAGGCTCACTATAAACCTCTGTTTAAATGACAGGTAAACTCACACCACTTTTATTAATTAAAGAAGCCTTTGGAAGGACTGGCAAGCACTTTCTCCACGGAGCAAGGTCACTGCTGTTCATGGCCACAGGGCTGTGTCCTGTGTGAAGCAGTTCACAGCTGATTTTCATTCTGACCTCCTCCCATTTCTCTTGGGATTAAAATCAGCACAGCCTTTGGGATTACAACGCTGAAGTACTACTGAGTGTCTAAACAAATCTGTATTAGAGAGTGTTGGATAGATACAGAGCACCACGAGTGAACGTCCAGCATGCAGTCATCATTTGCTACCAAAACTACAAAGGCTCATGCAGCACCCCTATCTTAATGTCAGACAGGAGAAACCTTGCCGAGGTTATCGAGCAGCCCGTGGGTAGCATGGCTGCCCTCTCCCTCTTCCAGGGACTGGTCCCGGGGGATGCCCGCATGGCCTGGGCTGACCAGGGTAGGGTGCCCAAACACCCAGTGTCCTTGGCTGTGTCACAAACACTTGCGATGGTTGAGTGAAGGCTGCTCCTCTCCCGCCGGCCATGGGGCTGCCAGCCAGGACTCCTCCTCTGCCTGGCTTCCTGACAGGACTGGTTCCATTCGGAGACCCCATTTTCTTGTCTAGAGCAAGGATTATGAATGTTATTTTCTTGGGAGCAAACACTGCCCTTCCTCCTCTCCCCAGTGGCTGCTGTTTCTTCTCTGTGCAATAACCAGAGTGTCTGGGGATTTTTGTTTGAGCATCTGAGTGAAGAAATCAGGAATTTCTTCAGTTCCACCCACCCCCTGTCAACAGCCAGTACATGTCTCTGCTGCCCAAACCCTCTTTTCAGGTTCTTACTGATGCATTTATAAGACACGATAATCCTACCAGCCAGGCTGGTACACTTCTAGTCATGGGGTGGTTGCAGGTAATTCCTGATTTTAGTCTTTATTTCCAGTGGGGTCAAAACACTGCCAGCACTATTTCCATTTAAATGGATGCCTTTGGTCTGCTTTGGAGGGAATCTCTATTGGGTTGCTCTGAAACTTCCAGTTTGTCTCAGCCCATCTAAATTCAAGGGGGTTATGGTGGCACTAGTCTGCTTTTCTCACCTGTACCAAGATAAAATCTTTCAAGTGATTTTCACAAATGAGAGCTGGAGGCTCTGGAAGTCAGGAAGTGGCTGGTTGAGATTGAGCGTGGAGGATCCATTTGCTTTGAAAATACCCAGATCCTGGTGCTAATGCCTCCTCCTGGTTCTTTCTGCCCAGCCATGGACCCCCACAGCAGAGCTTAGAGCATGCATTTATTTACCCTACGACTTAACCCAATCCTGTGAAAAGTTTCTGCCTCATTCATGATGAATTTTCCAATGAAAAGGTCGATTCAGGGAGAAAAAGTCTGACTCAACTCATCAGCCCAGAAACAACACTGAGTTTAAACAGGATAAATTGCTGGTTTCATGACCAGCATGGTTAATAGTTGGGATGTGAATCATAGTTTTGGACTGAGGATGCTGAAGGCTTGGTGGCAGAGAGATTTTTCAGTGTCTGCCTGTTCTCACGGAGCTAGCTGCAAAACAGCTAGCAGGCTTTTGTAAATAACTTACTTATCATGCACCTGTGAGATGTTTTTGGACACTGTTATTGTAGGACCAAGGTCTCTTTAGCAAACGTGTGTGTTCTGGATCTAGCCAATAGCCCTGGTGTGGAGTCAGCTAAGGTCCAATGGCCTTTCTGTAATTCTGAGGATAAAACTCTACTATATGTAAATAAAGTTGGGGCATTTCTATCTAGTCACTCCTGAGTTCGGATCTCTCCTTCCTCCCCGGGCCGTGTCCGTACCGGCGACATTGGACTACAATTCCCACTGTAACAAGCCTGTGTGAGATATAATCCAATCTGAAAATGTGCCCTTCCTGGGTGTCCATTGGCAGGTGGACTCCTGTGAGAGGACAAAATCTGTGCTAATTGTACTCATCCCATCCCTTGCCAAGGTGTATCCCTCCAGTTTCTCAATCCTACCCAGTCACTTTGGTGGCTAAATGAGCCTTTTCAGAAGTGTTATGGGGAGAGTGTTTAATTTTTACCTTCTGCTTGTTTGGGAGGACTTTCAGTCTTTGTGCTTGGTGTAAGTAAATCCTCCAGATCTTGCAGCATAGGGTTGGTACTGGCTTTGTTGTTTCTCTTGTTTTTCTCCTCTTCGCGTTGCTGCATCAATAAAAACCATTTGGTTTAGTTAAAAACCGCAGATGTAATCTGGGAAATGGTGGCCTGGTGTCGTGTTGGCCTGGCTAAGTGTTTGTTGGTATGAATGCAATCTCTTTGCCAAGTTCAAAGTGCTGAATCTTAGTCTGGTGGCCAAGTGTTTCCAGGAAAGAAAGTACATCCCAGGCAAGACTGGAAAACAATGGCTCTGCTCCTGTTAGGGCAAAGCACTTGCTGACGACATGGTTTAGGTCTGTCAGGCTGTCTGTGTGTTGCTGCAGCTACCAATCTGCCCTCTCTGGTGTATTGGTTTGTTTAAATGTGAGCCTCTTGTGGGAGAGGCTGTCAGGGATAAATGCCAGAGGAAGAAGGTATGGCAGCATAGGGATGGGCTGTAGGGCTGTCTTTGGCTTTACTTGCACACATTTAGGCCTGCAAAAGATGGATGGTAGAGGGAATCTGCACTTTTGGATAGTGCTGAGTCCTGCTTTGTGATCCCTTTAGCCCTGGTCACAGCCAGGTTGTGCAGTGTGTAATAGAGTGCCCCAAAATCTGAGTGTGCTGTAGCACATATTCAACTCTTGCAATACTCGAGGATGCCCTTTGCACTGAGACACTTCCTTTAAGCCGAGTGATTAATTCTGAATTTGAGCATTTGAATGTAACTTATGGAGTCCCGTTTCTCAGTGCTCACATCCTCACTCTTAGTGTTGCACCAATCCCTGTTTTATGGGATGTTTTGCTTTATGTGGCACTGCTTCCTTGGCTTGGATCCCTTCCTGTGCCAGTAAAATGGCTGATAAGAGTCCTTTGACGATATCACGTCCTCTCCTGATGCAAGGCTTGATATTTTGGGCACATCTATGTCATACAAAACAACAACAGGATGGAGACTCACCAGAAAAGCTCTGGAGGAAACTGACGTTGCCAGATCAGCACAAGCCCTGGTACCAATACACCTTTGTTGTTTCTCATTGAGACTCAATCCCTGAGCAGAGCCTTGCTTTTGCAGGTATTCTCCTGCCAGAACTAGTTCATGGTAGTTCAGGGATCCCTATATTATGGTCCTCTACATGTTGCAACCTCTCACAGTTCTGGATATCATGAGCTCCAAATCCTACCCTGCTAGTTGTTGCATCTGTCTGTATCTTGCTTTTCCCATGTGCCCAGCAGAAACAGCCTCCTCTGTCAGGTGTTTTGAGAATCAGTGGTAAAAAAATGTTACTGCCATGTTACTATTTATGGCTCTTTGTCATTCAACTTGCACAAAATCTGGCAGTGGTTTTGATGAGCTTGTCGTTGTTCCTGGGAAATCTCAGACACCAAAGCATTGCCTGAACTTTGCAGTAACTTACTTTTGTACGTGGAAAGCACAGTTTATGGGAAAATCAACTGTAGTTCTGATGTATGAAATAGCAGGCTCTTATGGGATGTGACCACTCTGTGCAGCTAGACATTAAATGTCACCAGAGGGGACTGAACAGGCATAAAACACGTCATCTTCTTGTGTCACCAGTGTGTTCAGAAGTGAAGAGTGATTCAACAGCAAATGCTGCACATCAGAATTGAAGGGCATGGTATTTCAAAGGTGGCTTTGTCAGATCAATACCTACCATCTGCATTTTCTTCTTCAGCTCTGCGTTGGCGCGCTGATACGCTTTAGACACAGCATTCAGGTAATAGATGGTGAGGCTAGAAAAGAAAATGTCGCTGTTGTGATAGGATCAGGGGAAAGTTTCACAGGGAGGGAACACGTAATTTTCTGCCTACCTTCTAATATCTAATTTTCCTGCCAGCTGTCCCGAAACTTCTTTCAGAAGCTCAGGGTTTAGCAAAAATTTGGGCTGCCTGTGGCATGGTTAGCTGAGATGGGCTGAACCCATCCAGTAGCTCAGTTCTGCTCAAACAGAAGAAGAATGACCAGTCTGACCTTGTGCTTCCACCTTGGCTGGCTCTGGGCTCTCTCCTCTTCCTTTGCACCGACCGTGGTGAAACCAGGTACCAGCCTTGAGATGGAACTGCCACCAGGTAACACAGGGACCTTAGGAAAAACTAGGGAACTGGGAAAATAGCGGTAGAATAGGGCTTTGACGCCTCTTCTGAAAAGCAGTGCACAAGGAACAGTCCTCCTTCCCCCTTTTCCAGGACCAGCTGCATCCTGTATCCCTGGACAGGGCCCTTGAGAGCAAGCAGAGACAGGAACTGAGGGCAAGCAGAAGCCAGGTTGGAGCAGAGCCACCGGCTTTTGTTTTGATCCCATCTTCTCCAAAAAGGGCACGCCAAAGCCAGGGGAAAGCTGAGCCAAGCTGGAGGGAACTGAAAGGAAAGCAGGGATGGGAGAGGGCGTGCTGGCTGCCAGCCTCTGGCACACAGGGAGGCTGTGCTTTAAAACATGCCCAAGCGTCTGGGTCTGTCTCACCACCTCTGGCACTCACCAGCCAGTAATATTTTGGTAGTAAAAAATGTCTCCTCCTGCTTTTGTGGAGTGCCTTTTGTTTTCTAAATTATAACCATCATCTGGTCAGTGACTCCAAGCCATTCCCAGGAAAAGTACCAGCTGTTCCGTTCACTTCTATAGTTGTTTGGTTTGGTTTTTTTTCAATAAAGCAGAAAATTCTCTTATAAAAGGAAAAAAAAAGGTAGGGGAAGAAAAAAGGTTTCCTGACAGTTTAACTAGCGTGTGTTGCTCCAGCCCAGGTTCAGCAGCCTCAAACCAGACTCAAGGATTTCATCAACTGTGTGCCTGACCCTAAGCCCAGCAAGGCACCATGTACTGGCATGTAGCTTTCCAGGTGGCAGATCAGGAAGTGGTGCTTAGGATTGCCTTTCTTGAGGCTTTTTACAGGGGTCTGTCTAGAGGAAACCCATTTGCTTCCTTTTGCCTAACATTAACCCAAAACTCAGTCTTGGTGATCTGGGCTCTCTGTCCTGCAAATCCTCCTGGAAATAGTTTTTTTCTTTTTGTTCTTCTGTAACGATGTGATAGTTTTATTCCTTCTATATTATCAAGATCATTGCCTAGAAAATATTGCTTTGTAATCAGGGCTGTGAACAAGAGTGGTGTTGATAACACACTCATGTTTTGCGTTTTGCTTATTCTCATTTATCCTAAGTCGAGAAAGGACCTTTGTTTTTGTCTCAAGCTCTGCCAGTGAGGAGGTACACAAAAGAAACTGGGAGGGGGCATAGCTGGAGCAGGTGACCTGAACTGACCAAAGGGATATTCCACACCACAGAACATCATGCCCGGTATATAAACAGGGGAGTTACCTTTAACAGGGGCCGATCTGTTTTTGGGAAGGGGGGTCTGGCATCAGTCAGTGGGTGGTGAGCAACTCTATTGTGTGTCACTTGTTTTTCCCTTTGTATTTTTATTATCATTTATCATTATTACTATATTTTACTTTGATTTTGCTTATTAAGCTGTTCTAATCTCAACTTACAAGTTTTGCTTTGATTCTCCTACTCATTCCACCAGGGTGGGGGAGAGGAGGCTGAGCAAGCAGGTGGGTAGTGCTTAATTTCCATCTGCGTTTAAACCATGACACCCTGGCATCCCTTTTCTCTGATTTACTGCTTCCCCAGTTCTGGGTAGAGTGTGGGTCACTGTCCTTTTCTAGCCTGCGTAGGAATTTTAATTTTTCCCCCTTCCCGAAGCAGTAAAATGCTTCTATCTTCTGCCAGGAAGCTCTGCAGTCCACAGCTTGAAATCCTACTCTCGACTTGAGTGGGATTAGGGTATGTGCCTGTGGGCACAGTATCTTTCATTCTTCTTTCTCTGCATTTCCTATTTCCCTTGTCCTTGGGCAGTTAGAAGCAGAACAGTAAGCTTGACACCCATGTCACTCACTGGACCCCATCAGTGTTTGGGATCAGGAGCTAAGAACCAAAATAAATGGAAGATACATTTTGGATTGCACCTGGAAAAGAGAGAAGGGGTTATCATGGCTAGAGAAAATTACTTAATTCAGTCCATAGAAGTGGAAAACACATTTTTTGAGAGGCTGCAATCAAAATCAACAGACCATCCGTTTACGATCCACCTGTTGCTCTTTGTAGAGGCTATTTTTAGTTAGGCTGGATTGTAGGTTGCCTTGCCTGCTGCTTTGAGAGCTTCTGGCTCTCTGCTCATCAGGAGGAAATGAAGCTTTTGCATTTCTCTGGTTTCAATCTCTTGGAAAACTGGATGGGGTTCATTATAAGGACCAGCTCCAGCTTGACCCTGTCTGCCTGTCAGCACCACAGCAGAAGTTGAAGATTTTCAGAGACAAGGCAGGAAACTGGGCACTTGACTGAAAAGCAGAAGAGAAAAGGGCCAAAGCCTTGAGAAACAACCTTGTAACTTTGTCTGGGATTATCACAGGCAAGATGAGTATGTAGATAACAAGCAGTGCCTCTGCAAGACGCCCGATGCTCTCAGGGCATGTGAGAGCTACTGCCAGGGGGCCGTAAGTCTGACTGGTCCAGGCACCATGGGGGGAGCCACTTCTTTAGGGCTGTGACTCTCTGGAGAGCTGAATAGCTGGAAATCACAAATATGTAATATGTACAGGCCAGGCAGGCAGTGTATTTGGGTGGAAAATGAGGATGTTTTAGGTAACATGGACATAAGGTATCTCTCAGTTCTCAGAGGGGAGTCAGGGCAGAGACAAAATTGAGGAGTGATGGTAAGGCTGTGGAAATAGCCAACATTGGGAAGGTGTGATAAAAGGTATCTCTTCAACAAATAAACTGAATTTGTGCTGTTACTTGTCCCAGCTGTCAGTGGAGGAAAGGGCAGAAGATTGTCACTGGAAAAAACCACATTCTTTTCAAAGGTATTTCTCTCTCCCATCAGCTTTTTTTAAGGGTGGCATCAAAGCCTCAGAAACCTGGCCTGCAGCCCTTTTGTCAAGGTGGCCCATTTGGAGTGTTCTGCAGTCTTCATTTTGT
>VZTG01006541.1:0-17542 GCA_013397845.1 Melanocharis versteri
AGGGGGTGCCTTGAGGGGCAGGGGCAGAAGGGGGGCTTGAGGGGCAAAGTGGAGGGCGCTTGAGGATGACAGGTGACCTAGCCCTCACGCCACCCCTAGCCTCATCCTAAAAACCACCCCTAACTGGGTAGAGAGTGCACAGTGGAGATTATGGGTACAGGGTACCTGTTAGGGTGAGGGTACAGGTGCACCAGCCCTCACCCCCTAACCTCATCCTAAACAGCACCCCTAAGAACACCATTTTTCCTCCAACTGCAGCATAACACAGCAACCCTAATGCCAGGACAGCCCCAGAACTCTCCCAGCAGCTGCAGGCAGTGGCCGTAATGCTGGGACAGCCTCAGAACCGTCCCAACAGCACAAGACCCACTGCAAAATGGTAGGGATGACATCTGTTGGCCAGGGTGCGACAGGTAGGGGTTGGGGCCTGAGCAGTTTTTTTAGGGTTTCTTTTAGGGTTTTTTTTCAGTGCTTTTTTAGGATATTTTTGGGTTCCTTTGCGGGGAGTTTTTTAGGGCTTTTCTGGAAATGTTTAGGATACTTTTAGGGCTTTTTCAGGACTTTTAAGAGATTTTTTTTTTTTTTAGGGCATTTCTAGGGCTTTTTTAGTACTATTTAGATTTTTTTAGGTTTTTTTGGGTATTCTTAGGGCTTCTTGAGGACTGTTTAAAAATTTTTATGGCTTTTCTTAGGACTGTTTAGGGTATTTTTAGGACTTTTTTAGGACTAGGGTATTTTTAGGGTTTTTGAGGGATTTTTGAGGGTTTTTTTAGAGCTTTTCAGGGCATTTTAAGGATTTTTAGAGTATTTTTAAAGCTTTATTAGGGCTGTTTAGGGTATTTTTAGGGATTTTTAAGGTTTGTTTCTTTTTAAGGGGTATTTAAAGGGCTTTTTACAACTAGGGTATTTTTAGTGTACGTCAAGGGTATTCTAAGGCTATTTTAAGTGTTTTGTAGGGTTTCTAGGACCCTTTGAAGGTTAGGGATTTTTTTGGGAATTTTTAGGGGTTTTTAGAGTCTTTTCAGGGCATGAAGCATAGAGGCTGAGGGGCAGAGGGAGGGCTTGAGGGCTAGACGGTGCAGTGGAGATGAGGGGTACAGGGTACAGCTTAGGATGCAAGTTAGAGTGCAGGTGCACCACCCCTCACCCCACCCCTAACCTCACCCTAAACAGCACCTCTACACAACACCCTTTTTCCCCCAAGAGCAGCGCAGCACAGCAACCCGAACAGCGGGACAACACCGGAACCCTCCCAGTGGGACAAGACAGCAACCCCCACACGAGGACAACGCCAGAACCCTCAGAGGCCAACAAGACCCACTGCAGAAAGGTAAGGATGTCATCTGTGGAATAGAGAGCAATGTCAAATGTCTAGAGGTGCTCATCAAAAAACCCTGCTCATGGGTCTTTTTGGGTCTTTTTTTGAGGTTTTTTTCAGGACTTTTCAGGATATTTAGGGGATTACTTGATGGTTTATTAGGGCTTTCCTGGGATTTTTTAGGGTATTCTTAGGGCTTTTTCATGGCTATTTTAGGATTCTTCTGCGAATTTTTAGGGTTAGGGTGAGGGTCAGAGGGGAAGCGCTCTGAAGGCATGGAGTTTTTGCACAGCAGTGGCCTCTTAGGCAAAGGGCCAGTGGTGGCACCGTGGGTTAAAAACTAGAGCGCCGGTACAAGGGCTTTGAGTTCTGGTCCTAGCTAAGCCATTACGGTTAGGGTTAGACGCTGGCAGATATGGCCAGGGAGAAACCGTGCACCATAAAACACATCCCCGCAGTTCCCTGATGTCATTTTGCAGAAGACGCTTGGCACTGCAAGGGCAGCCCAAGTCCCTGGTGGGGGCAGCTCGGGTCCGGGAGGAATCCTGCGCCGTTCGGAATTTTAGGAGCCGGGAGCCGGCTCTCGGCTAAGGGGCATAGGATACGAACGCCTGCCCTTTTCCTTGTGAAAGCAAGCTCGGCAACCCAGGTTCTTGGTGGCAGTTTGCGCGATGCGATTTCCAAACAGTAGCAAGGCAGCGTGTTCCTTCTGTCGGCAGAGAGCAGGCTGCCGTGGCCACGGGCGCAGTCCTGGAGCAGTTGCAGGTTCCCAAATTTGGGTGCGAGCGGGCTCACGCTGCAGCTGGGCGCAGGCGGCGGCAGCAGGCTGGTCGCTACGGGCTAGCGCTACGGCAGGCCGGTGCAGACGGGCAGCGCAGGAAACACAGTGGCGGCGGCTATCACCATGCGGGTGGTCGATGGAGAAACTGCTGCTTGTCCCAGGAGGTACCCTCAGCTAGGGAACCCCCGGCGGTGCTACTTGGCACCTCGCAGGCAGCTCTCTCACCCGTGCGATAGAATACACGCAGCCACTCTCACACTGAGCTGGCCAGCTCAGGCGACACTAGAGGCAAATGAGAAAGAGGCGGCCCCCGTATGGAGCACCGAGATTTATTTGACCCCGATGATGTCCAAGAGGAGAAGGGGAGGGCGTCCGTCCTAGACACAGTTATCAAGGGTACTGAAGGGAGGCAGGGCATACAGGAATGACCAATGGGAATACAGAGGGGGCTGGGTTACATCCTATTAAGAGATACAAGGGGGCGTCTGGCTGCTGGCCCATTCCCNGGGGCGTCTGGCTGCTGGCCAATCACACAGACCCAATCTCCATAGGGTCACAAGATCAATGGGGGAGGCTTTTCTCACTGAGATAAGGGGTATCTCATCCTTTGGAGCCTGTCCACCAGCGGGCTCTGTCTATATCTGGGCTTTTAGATCCAGCAGCCTCAACAGTTGCTGGTTCAGGCGATGCAACAGGCGGCGGTCGCGGTCGTGGTGTGGGTGCAAGCAGGCTCATGCTGCGGACTCGGCTGGGTGCAGGCTGGCGGCGGCTGTGCCTGGGAAGCACGACAAGGGCGGCCGGCTGCAGCGGCGCCCGCTCCGTCGTGGAGGCAGCGGAGCACGTGGTCGTCGCGATGACAAGCTGGTTTGCAGGAATGATGAAGCAGGGAAGCAGGACCACAGGGAGGAAAAGGCAAGCGGGGGGTTACTCACAGTCTGATCGTGGAAGTTTTCTCTGCCCTGATTGGTTCCCAGGTGAAGCTTCTGCGGGTAGGGCTGCCAGCACACATACAGGTTTCACAGGAATCTTTCAGCTCCTGTGAAACATATGTTGAGGCATAAATAAAAATCAGATTGGTCCCTCTCTGTTGACTTTGACACAATTAATTACTCTAGTTCTAGAATGCTGGACTCATTTTCAGGGAAGAACTTGTTTTGCTCAGTCTAATTCATCATTTGTCAGTAGCGCACTAGATTGAAGAGGCCTATGACAAAATCAAGTCCACCTCTGTAGTGACTCAGCTGAAGTAGGGTAATTGTATCTGGGGGAAGAAGTTTCTTTTGCAGCTACAGGTATCTAATGTGGTATTGGAAGAGCTTTGTCTTGTACCCCTATGGATATTTTCCATGTACACTGCAAGCTGCTGCACTTCAAGTGTTGAAGTACTGAAGCCATGTGCTCAGAAGATTTTGCTGAAAGTGAGTGATTTATCTTGGACCTGATGTTCTAACAACCATCTGAATTTAAATAACAGCAGTATCAACGGTTGTGAATAAAGCTCCGTAATTTAAAGGCACTGATGGACTGTCTCATTTTCTATACAAACATTTTAAATGGTCCTCACGAGAAAGAAACATGAAATTGAAACTCGCTACTGCTTAGTTCTGAGATTATATTTTTATTTTCTGAGTTACATCTTGTGTGTAGGAGAGGAAAATGGGCTCTTGCCTCTAGGTCTGCCCAGCATTGTTACAGGAGGCAGAGTGAAATATGTCAGCAATGTGGAGCTGAGAGGGTGGCTGGTTGCTTTCCATCCAGTGCTGATGGGTCTTGACAGCTTGTACCGTCCTATGTAACCGAACATGAAAATTAGAATCTCCTCATTGATCCAGTTGAAAGAAATGCGGTGTAGGTTTTCTGAAATCTAGAACAAGTTTCCTTGCATGAATTCCTTTCCTGGATATGCTTCTGTGCTCTCTCTTTTGTAGCAAGAGAGGTTAAAACAGTAGTTATGAGGCAGAGAATACTTACTTGCCTGACAGCCTGGGTTAGTTCTTTTTACATCAAGATTGATATAATTTTTGCCTCCCACCTAAGCCTATACTTGCTTAGAAACTGTAGTCACAGATCATAAGAAGCATTGTGTTAACCCTTCAACTAGTTGAACAGTTAGGAAGGGAGAAAATGGAGTTACTTTGTGAATAGTGCCTAAAATTCGGCATAATTTAGCTTTCAGTTGACCAGAAGAAAATGAGATGAGATGATGCTGTAGGATATGAGTAGCCTTCAGGGAAGATGTAAGACTCCTTGTACCTGATAATACTTCACAGCTGAGAATTGAGAAGGCAAAGCAAAGCATGACAAAACGCAGTATGTACCACTTAGGTAGTTTGGGAGCAGAGCTGTGCCCAGGTGACAGAGTATGACTGTAACATGTCTTACAAATGGTTTTCTGAGACTTAAAAGGCAGTTTTTCAGATATATACTGTAACTACTCAAATTTCAGCCAGTAAAAGTACTTGTTTTCGAGTGACTTGGCCATGTCCAGAATGAAAGTCAGAATCTCAAAGTAGGTTTCAACTTGCATCATCTCAGTAGACCTTGCATATAAGCAGTTCAACCAATAAAAAAAAATCAAAAATAGTGTATCAGGTGTGGGAAGTAGGAATTTAAAAATGGGAAACAAGGAAGTCAGTGGAAAGGATGCCAAGATCAGGGTAATGAGAAGTTTAATAAAACAAGTCAGTATGTGGTTGGGTTTTTTGTTTTCTTTTTTTGGTCTGTGGATGTCATTTCAGGGAGGGATATGGCTATTTGGAAGCTAAGTGTAGAATGAACTGGATTTGGATTTTGTGGTGGGGACAGAAAGTTGAAATTTTGAGCAAAATGCAAAGAATGAGAAGAATTCAGAGACGATGTTGTCTTGTATCTGTATTTATCACAAAGAGAGAGTAGAGGTGATAGCAGATGAGGCAAGGCATAAGTGTTGATCTTTCTGAGCCAAAGGCTGTGAGGGCAAAAAAGGCTGAAAACAGAGATGGTCACATCAGGGTGAAAGTGGAGGAAACTGTTTTAACAGAACTATTTTTATAGAATTTAACCAATGCGGCATTATGGATGGATGTGGGGGTTTAGATAGGGGTTTAGGCCCTTTTGCCCAGGCCTATGGCAGCAGGCAGGAGCTTTACTGAGGCAGTCAGCAGCCCGAAACCCACTCCTGTTCACAAGTTCTTTAATAACGGCTGATTTGATCTATTATAGAATGAATTATTTATTTAATAGACATAAAACTAACAGACATAAGACTTAAAACAAACTAATACTACACAGGAATATCGACAAAAAAGAAAACTACTAGTAGATATATACAGCGCAAGGTTAAAGGTACCTATTAATGTTACAGCTAGCGAAGAAATAATATAACTTAGGATTCAGTGTATCTTACCATCCAATTTTTGGTGGAGCACACATTGAGGTCCTTTCCCTCAATCCTCAGGGAAGTAACAACAGATTTCCATCCAAACTCCGTGGAGAACTCTTGAATGCTTCAGGGTGTAAGAGGCTCCTGCCTCTGTGATAACTCGTGTGTCTTTTATAGTTTGTAAAACAGTGTCTCTCAGTCAAGAATATTTCGTTTATCTCTTCCCACATCTGCTCTCCAGACTAAGATGTTGATTCTTAGCTGGGGCCTGAGCCCTTTTGGCACCAGAGATGACCCCTTGCTGGGCCTTTCAGCCTGGGTTATCTTTTTATGCACCAACTATCTGTGGTAGAGAGGAGTGAGGGTAGACGTCCTGCCACATGCGGTCTCTACAGGAACTACTTCCAGCATGTTACAGAGGAGAAGCAAATTTTTCTGTGTGGTCTAAATGAGTGCATTTGATTTCTGGTTTTGCTACTGTGGCCAGGTACTGGGGGAACGCATAAAGCCCTCTTAGAATTTGAAAGCTAAGATGTCCTTGCTAGCCTGCAAAAATCCTGACCATGTCTCACTGTGGCATGACCCAGAGAAGAGAGGGAGATAACTATGGAGCACTGGCACAACTTAGGAAGCGGGCAGGTTTCTGAGGATGTTAGTGGTGCCAGAAAGGGACCTCTGTTTCCTGTCATTGGGAAAGGGAACAATAATCAAGGGTGATATGAAATTATATTTGCTCACCGTGACAAGGTGACCTTATCAAGGAATGGGGCCTGTTGCAAAAATGCTTCTGTTACACACTAATCTGGTTTTAGAGTGGCCAAGAAAACCTTCACAGAAACAAAGCTGCACTCACTGTAAGAGAAATTAAAAGCTGTTAGTTCGATTTGATTAGACTTTGAACAAATAGCTTGGCTTTAATGTATTCATCTCAGTACAGAGAAAGTTTAAATACTGGCCCAATGACAGAAGCAATTAATCTGGTTTTATTTCACAGTATTAAACTTACCTTGGTGAAGAAACTGAGGCCTTCTGAAACACAGAACCACTGTGGTCATTATCCTGAAATGTGTTATCTTCTTATAAGTCCTAATACATCAGAGAACATTATTTACACATCTGAGATTTTAGGTTTTTGGTGCTTGGACACATTCAACATCATAATTTTCTTAAAACAGCACTCCCCTAAATAGTGTGTGTCATCAGCACAAGGGGGGCCATATTCTTGGCCTCTATTATTGTTGCTCCTGGAGCCAAGCTGACTTTATTCAGTGCCCGTATCTTGCACCTTCTGAAAGTAGTTAAAATTAGGGATGGGTGATGCACAGAAAACAGGAAAAAGAAATTGAGTCCTCTTGCACTTTATTTGCGTCCACAGAGATGGGAACATCACTACAGTGTTATGTTTGTAAAAAATTGAGCAACTGAGCACACACTGAATTTAAACTATTTTTGAATAACTGGACATGCTAAACTTACCTGCTAAACATGGATATAGACATTACACACTGTCGCTGTTGGGGCAGACATGACATACACAGGCAGTGCCTTGGACAAGGGCAAAAAGCCGTTTATTCAAGAAAGCAGCCTCTTTTATACACTTTTGTATGTAATCATTCATGTTATACATTCATTGGCTACTAATCTACTACAATGGATCCATTGGCTATTATTTAACTACAATATACTACTATTGGTTATGTTATAAATACATATATTATAGTGTTGGCTTTTCGCAAATAATGAATGCTATGTGTATGATGTCAATCCTTATGGAAGCAGCTTTTGTTATAGAAATATAATCACTTTTAAATGCTTTAATCACTTCTAAATGCTTCTTTTTGTTCTAGCTTAAATGTAGTGGCTAATGTAACTGTGTTAAAATGTAGCTAGCTTAAAACAGTTAAACCACCTGCTTAGTTAGATAAGCATGGGTGTAACAGGCCCCTGCCCCAGGACATCTCTATCAGTAACAACCATCTGCTGGACACCGATGGACAAGGGAAGGTACTGGACTCTCCGAAGAAAACTACGCATGCTCTAAAAAGGCGGACCCAAAGAGGAGCCATGCTAACGAGTTGTTGAATATGTATACTTGTCTATGAATATGCAATAGAATGATGTAATAAGAAAAGTATATAAAGAGAGTCTATCCCCATGGCAGGGGTGCTCTTGGCTCCGTGCCAAGGGTTCCCGGTGTCACCTGGACACTGTAACCTTTTGCCCTATACCCTGTCCCTTATTGTCCTTTTATTAAACCTTTGAATTTTAACAGGAGACTGGACCTCGTTTTTAACAGTTACCTATAGCATAAGCGTTCAAGCATTTAGAAAAACACCAGGTGCAGACTTGTTGCTGGTTTTCTCCTTCTGTTGTTTAAAATTCTCACTTCTATTGGCACTACGTTCTCATGGGTAAAAACTAGTTATTTTTCTTCTCTCGTACTTTTCTCATAACATAAGTTAGCGATGTCCGAATTAAGATCTGTGAAGCCTTCAGACCAGCTGTTGGCCTCTACAATGCACATGGAGAGCATGACATTAATGAGGTTGATATGTATATTATGACTACTTTGTGCTACCTAAGTTTCTTCTGTTGGAACTCGATTTGTTTGCAAATGTAACTGATAGGTGTTAACTTGTGCAGAACTGGAATGTAGATCTGCCTTGAAAATATAGTCTTACCAAGATGCAAAAAAATTGTATAACAGCTGACATGGCTTTTTGTTCTTTAAGGTCTTTAAAAAATATAGTTTGCAGTAGAAAAGCAGCTGTTTTATATAGTTACAAAATTCACCAATATGTAGTAAAATTTCTTTCTGACTTGGGATATGCATACGGATTAGATGGTGGCCGATGACTTCATGTGCCAGTTCTGCCTCATTCTTTGTGAATTGTAGCAATTCATGTTATTTACAGATTTAAGAGCCAGGGTAGATTGTGCTCAACAAAATTGCTGGGCTTTTGTTTCTCCCCATCTCTTTGCTACTCATTAGGGTTTAGGTAAATTAGCTCCTTATCCATGAAGCAGTAAGGTAATTTTCAGCACTACATATGTGTTTTAATCTTACTGACAATTTGCAGCATGCTAGAGTAGAGCCGTTTTCCTGACTTCATTTTCAAGGACCCTGTAGGTCTATTAAACTGTGTTTGTGTCTGTATGAATGCAGCTACTTCATTAGCATAAAACATTCAGAATTACAATGTGAGAGGTCAAGAATACAAGGCTTTATTAATAGCACTTCACAAATTATGGGTTTTATTTGGAGGGGGAGATAGAAAGGGATGGAACTTAAAAAGGAGTCTTTAAATGGCGAGTTTAAAGCTCCCTGAATATATGCATTAAATGTTTTACTGTTTTCTGCTGCAAGGAATGTTTCTCAAACAAACTCCATAAATCAAGGTCATTGGTACAGATGGTCCTAACAATTGGTTGTTTACAGCTGGGGTTTTTCTACTTGCAAAAACACTTTCCTGACGTTAGAGGCATTATCTGTTGTGATCTGAAAGAGGTCCAAGAGAATAAAATACAATCAAATTAAACCAAAATTAATACTGTATGTGTCTGTAGAGCCTTACTTAAGATGGTCAGAATGTAGTATAAGTTAAGTCTGGGACAAAGGTGCTGCCTTCATTTACTGGTTGGCAATTTTCTGGTAGGGAAGAAAACCAAAAACTCAAGAATCTGACAGACTTCAAGTCACTTTTGGATGCAAGTAACACCTTCTAATGCTTTTCATGAAAAAAACCCAAAACCTAAACCCAATAAAAAAACAAACAAACCACAAAAACCCCTCGAGACAATGCCAACACCGAACCTAAATGTTAAGTATTTCTGTAGCTTGCCACTATTGAAAAAATAGTTTAAGGCTTTGGTTTTCTTGTTTCAGGATTAATACACATCGTGGTGATATGGAAGAGTCTTGGTGGTTATGCTCAAGGCTGTTCTTATAGCCTCAGACTTTAACTAGACTTTTCATATTCATTATGAGGTAGAACTCGTCACTGGAACTTGATGGGTTTTGAGAAAAGCTTTGTTTTGGGTTAAGGAACATCAGAAACCCTTCAAAAGTACTTTTTGCTTTTTGTGTTACGAGAATACGAGGCTTTGGCTTTCTGCTGCCATTGTACTCCATTGAGTTGACTTTGGCGTGCAGAGAAAATATGTTATCTCTGCCGAGTTTTACCTGGAGCAGAAGCCATGGTCAGGTTGCAGGATGGGCATGGAGCCACCGGGTGGCAGAGGAGACTGAACTAAAAGACAGCTCAGCAAGCGGCAGTGCCTTGGTTTGTGCTCCTGACAGGGACACCAGATATGAGGCACCTGAGCTCCTCGCTGGTATCTTCTAGTGCCTTTTTCAAGAACGGGAAAAGTGGGGAGACGGGAAGATTCCAGTAGATCTAGTAACAGACCGAACTATTCTGCTGGCCATCTTAAATTGCCACACAAGTATTGCATTGAGAAGGCAGTGCATAATCTAATGCACAGTTACAGGGTTGACTTAGAATAACATCCGTGTCCAAAAGCAGCATATGCTTTCAATCTTTGCCCATTTTTTCCTCTTTGCTTCTTATCCTAAATGTAAACTATTGACTTCTTTAAAGAAGGTGAAATGAAAAAGGGAGATCTGATTATTTCCTCTTCTCCGATTGTCTTGGTTTGAAAGACGGGTGTCTGCTAAGGAAGGCAGGAGCCTCCCTTGGAAGGGAAAATGTGAACCCCTTCCCTCTGAATTATTATAATTTTTAAATTAAGGGGGTCTCAGGCAGAGAGATGAGAATAGAAATAACAGTATGTATAATAAGGTAAACAAACAACAACAACTATGGCATTAACCCCAAACAAAACCAGAAGCCCGGTCAGAGCCTTCCCGGCCGCAGGCACGCTCCCCTCGGGTGCAGTGATGCAGGCGGCCGATCCCGGGGCCCCAGCAGAACTCTCGGACACAGCAAGCTGGGATGGCAGGAGTGAGCAGAAAATCCTGGGGTGGTGGACGAGGTGTATCAGAAGCTCAGCAGTGGCGGCTGGAGCCGCGGGGCCGATCCCGGCAGGCAGGTGTTTCGGAGCTGCAGAGCAGAGCAGATCCGGAGCAGTGCCGAAGAAGCGGCGGCGGTGGGGCAGCGGCAGCCCGGCTCTGGGCATGGCAGGGAGAGAGACGAGCCCAAGATCCCGGGCACCCGAGCAAATGGTGAAAAAGTCCCTCTTTTAGTGAGGTAGGTGTTAATAAGGTCCCAGTTCAGTGGCTGCTCTCACAAGCAGAGACTCACCCCACAGCAGAAGAAGCAGCTCCGGGCCGGGCTCCAGCTGTGGCAGTGAATTCCCTTCCCCAAGCAGCAGCTCCAACCGTCCTCCTCCGAAACCGGGAGAGAGAGAGAGCTAGCAGCTCCCCAGCCCCATCTTTTACCAGCCCAATTCTCGGGTATCTCTCCCCCTCTCTGAGAGAAGCTCCCAGATAAGAGACATGTAACAGGATGCTCCTCTCCCCTGAGCTTGGCCACTTCTTTTGTTTTCCTTAAGTACCCAGCCATCAGTGTTTCCTAGCAGCTTATGGGAAAAAATTCCCGAAGTAAGAAGAAATGAAGAAACCTAACCCCCAACACTGGTGTACTGAAAACAGAAGTATTGGTATTTTTCTTCAATAGGGTACTAGACTATTCCTGTCTTCCTGTTGTGTGTGAGGGGGTCTCATACTCTGAACTCTGCTGCGTTTCCCCCCACTATCTCTGGCAAGGTTATATTTGCACTTCAGGATTATGGCTTTAAAAGAAATTGGAAAAAATAAATTTTCCATGTTGCAGCGGGGTTTCCTCTGCTGGATCAGTTCTGCTTGCACTTCGTGCGTAGTTTGCTAGATTGGTTTTAATTAGGTTTTTTTGCTTGATTTCTAGTGAGAGATAGTTGTGCTGCAGCTCATTACTTGATGTCTCTGCATCTGTCTAGAGCCCGCAAATTCCCACTGCCCACCATGAAGCCTGGAGCTGAATGAGATAGCTAGGTGACCTGGGTGAGGGACACAGTGGAGGAGCAGTGCTGTCCATTCTCCTCTCTCTCTGTGCCTTGGGGTGGACTGGAGTTCCTGGCGTATAACTTGAGAGATGTTGAAGCTGCCCCATTAACTTTACAGTGAACCTCTTTGGCATACTCTCAGTGAACATTTAGCTGTTAATATGAAAAAACCCGCACATCAGCGGCTGGTAAGCGAGCAGCAGACAGCTTGTTATTATGTCAGTAATAAAGTCCAGTTATTCTTTTCTTAGCATCAATGGATAATCTAGTTTCTCACTCCATTGGAAGTGTTAATTAGCTAAAACTGATGTATGGGCACTATGTGACTGGTTAACAACAGTTCCCTGGAGACCTGAGGCTTTGCAAGTTTGGCAGGAATAACATCTTTTTAAGACCACACAGATTCCTAGGTGATAGTATACATAAATCAAATAGCTTGGGAAACACAGGCAGCACAAGTCACCGAAAGAAGAGGATGCTAGAAAATAATTGTGTGCTTTGCATTTTGAAGCTATTGCTGTTGTAAACTACTTTCCAAAAGTGAGTGAGGGGGAGTGTCAGTGATCCAATGTTCTCTTTTGCAGGTAGAGCCTGGGATATGCATCCGTTCCTCTTGTTCTGGAAATGTCATTTATGGCTGAACTGTTCTCTGATTCATAAAAAGCAGGGAAATCATTCATCTAGGGCCTGATGCTCTGATTCCCATGTGATTCCTTTCATGTTTAGAGTAAAGCTTATCTGATAGGTGCTAACCCTTCTTCTCTCCAAGCTGCAAATTAAAGTAATTAGCAAACAAAGCCATTTGTAGATTTTCCATTGAAGCTGCAAAAATACAAACAGACAGAGAGGCATTAAGGCACTTTTTCTTTCTTGTTTAAACATTATAAATGTCATTGATCATTTTATGGAATTAATCTTGCAAGGTTAAAAAAACCCTAAGAGCAGAAACAGTGTGAAAAGGGTAGGCTGTGAAAAAAACGAGGGTGAATGTTAATGCAAGTACTCTGGTTGTCAGCGATTCAAGCAAACGAGACACTTAGTGGTAGGTTGGCTGAAGAATATTTCTATAATAGAGAGAAATGAAGTGTGTAGCATAGTAAATGCCATCTGAAGAGCCATTTCCCGGGAACCATTTTTGTTTGTGTCAGAGCTCACCATTAAACAAAGCGTGGCTGTGTGTTCCTGTGTTTTTGTGCTGAGACTTTCCATTCTTTGCTGTGAGCAACAGCGATGTGGGGGTTCCTGTGGGGAAATGAAACTTTCTAGGAAGCATAGATGCTAAAGAAAGCGAAGGGTTGCTTCTTTGCATATGCAGAGTTTGGCTTGAAATAGCAGCCCAGAAAACAAACTGTGAAAGTTATTCGGTCATGATTTAAGTTCAAATTTGTTTGGGAGAACAACTGTGTGACTGATTTTTTTTCCATTAGGAGTTAAGATGTACGTCCTTGGCTTTTAGCGTTAGATCAAAATCTGACAGGTTGTTTAAAGAGACAGGTTGTTTAAACTTTCACAGCAATTTCTTTTGTTTGCTCTACTGCAGTATGGGCATACCTACCACTGTCTTTCATTTTCTGTAATTTTTAACTTATTTTGTTTTGGTGTCTCTTGTTCTTGGTTGGATTTAAAGGTTCTGCTGCTCAGTCATGCTGAGCTCTTGCACTGTGTTACAAGGAACAGATGCTGCAAAACCAGGAGCTGGGTACGTGCTCAAGTGCCTTAAATGAGTGAGTGCTGCACTCTTGCCATGTGGGTTGGAGCAGTCTGTAGGAAACAGCCTAAGGGGACAGTATGTGCTGACCCCTTGTGCTCTTACACCCCTCTTTTGAACCTTCCTATGTGGTGCTATAGGGACAAGTCTGTCTGTGAAGGCCTTGTCCTTTGCCTCATGACAGGCTCACGCATGGGCCCACAAGCCAGGATAAATGGCAAAGTTCACAAATGTAAATCAATCATCATCAGGTCTGAAAATTTGGCTTCTTTCAAGATAGCGCTTTTACCATTTCCCTCGGAGCAAACAGTGCTAATTAGGCTTTGAAAAACTGAGCATGGAAGGAACAGAATACTGGTGCTTTCTCCATGAATAAAACATATCTTTATGCAACAACTGTTTTCATGCCTGAGCTGGGGTTGAATTTGTTTTTACAGGTCATACTATTGCAAATGTAGCAAACACTGAAATTTGGGCACAATTTCTGTATGACTACGTAAATAACCTAATTAGCAGTCCATATTTTTCCCGTTTTCTAAAGGTGTTAAAGGCAGCTATGAAACACAACTATTTTTCTTATTATATTTGTACTTGATGTTAAATGAGTTGTGAAGTGAGGCAGTGGATAAAGAAGTTTGAGAGAAGGAGGGAAAACTAGTTGTCTACAGTGTCATCCTTATCTTCATTGAATGGGTCGTCACCTCCTCCCCTGCCATGAAACCCACTCCAGCTCTACAGCTGGAAACCTTCATTGGAAGAAAAGGTGTAAAAACAATCCTACCCCACCGAGTTACAGTCCAAATATTGCTGAGGGTGTAAACATTTCAAAACCATCCTTGTCTGAGTCGCAGCATAAACAATCTGTACTCTAACAATGGTTGTTCACACTTATCTCTGCTGATGAAGCGTGCAGGATTTTGAATCTACCTGACTTCTTGTTCAAGGGTGTTCTATTGTGATTTTTGGTTACTGAGTTATTACTATTTGATGGGAGATACTGGGAAAAAGTGTTGCTATTATAAGAAAAGTAAAAGCCAAAATGCTCCTCAAATGAAGTGCCTTATCTTCCCTTCTTGAGGATTGCTTCAGAAACAGGTTGTCCTGTTTTCTTTAATTCTTATTGACTTATTGGCAAAGGTTGCAGTGTTCTAAAGGCCAAGACACATCAAAGACAATAAATTTGTGAAGGCTAAGAGTTGGAATGATAAGCCTGGCCATGAGGAAAAATAATTGAGGTTATTAAGATTGTTACAGGTCAAATTATCACAGTTTGGTGAGGGCAAAAGAAACAATAACCAGAATTTTTTTTTATTAAATGCTCAAGGTGCTAGATTCACTTGACAGGGAAGTTCCCTTTTTAAATTTTGCTTGAGGGGTCTCAGTGGCAGCTGTTCTGATCTTGCAGGAAGATTTTTCAGTTCAGCCTCTGATCCTATTGCTCATTCTGCCATCAGTTCTCCTGCGACTGTTTTCCTCAACTCATACTCCTCTCTTCCTCTTCCCTGCATACCTGCCGAATACCAGTGTACTGAACTATGCAGCAAGAATGGCTCTGCTTTGGGGTGTTGCTGCAGCTGTGGAAGTGGAATGATATTCTTGTCACTTGGTCTCAGCTCCCCCTTAGTTCCAGAGAGAAATGCAAGAGGAAATCTGCTTTTGTGTTCCTGGATTTTAGCCTAGAAAAAGTGATGCCCATACTTGGATTTCATAAAGGAAAACTGCACTGTTCCACTTGCACTGAGAGCTCTGAGATATTTGCTCCCCTTTCTTCCTCACTGTGTGGTACAGCTATTATTAAAAAGATGCGAGGTCATTCTTAAAAAAAAAAAATTACCACTAGATGGAGTGTTGACAGCAGGATGGTCCTGTTAAGGGATATGTATTTCCTGACATACACCGATGTTCTCTAAAACTCTCATGTAGATCCAGATCTTTTCCCTGGCCAAGATTTTTCTTGTGACGTAAAAGCTTAATTTAGATGCTAAAACAAACATCCTAATTTTTAGAAATCTAATTTCCCTTGGGCATAGTTTGAAGCCATCTCCTATTTAGATTGTAAATAGAACCGTGAATGAAGTGCTAATGATTAACATTTACCTTGGCAATAAACCAACAGCTCATTTTGAAAAAAAAAAAAAAGCTGACTTTTCCTGGATCAGAATGTATTTGGGTGGGAGGGTTTGGAAAGGAGGTAAAAGTATGAGATGCAGCCCATATTTTATAAGTTTCATCTTACAAGACAGGATTTCTTCATACTTACAAAGCCTGTTGATATGGCAGATAGATGTAGTCTGCATATGCATGTGTGAGTAATATCAGTAACCCATTAACTGCTGCTGCCACAATGAGAGTTGAGTTAGTCATGGCTTTGTGCACCAAGGTGGAATTTGGGGGATGTGATAGCAGAATGACACATTAATGGGAAATGGAGGTGCAAACATAGTCAGGATTATGAAAGTGAGATGGTTTCAGAAAACACTGGCATGTCTTTTTATGCTTGAACTAAGCTCAGATTTGTCTGGATGTCACTTAGATTTGTATGGTGCCACATGAGAAAGGAAATATAGAAATTTATTACAAGTCTTTGCAAGGAGCAGGAAGTGATGATGAAGTACCAGGGAAGAGAAAACTATTCTGAATATTTTGCTAATGATTGTTATAAGAAATCTACTTTTGTAGGAGAAATACTGCAAGAAGACTGACTGTACAAATTAAATCTGTTAGCAACAAAGTTAAACCTGAAGAAAAGTATGGAAAAGTCGTGGAATGGGTCTTGGATTGCTCTAAAGCCTTGAATACATATCTCTGCCTAGTTCAGAAGTTCCTCCTTGGGGCAAATACTGTAATTTTTTAAAAACTGGCCATAGCTAAAAACCAGCAAAAACAATTTTAATGAAACAGAGATAAAGCTGGTCTTCTACTAAACACAAATAGCAACCAGTTCAACTCATGGGAATGGAGGACATTGGAGACCATGAGCAAGTTCCACATGGACTGTGAGCAGCTTGCTTTTAAAAAGCCCTGACCTAAAGTGCAGCAAAAGTAGTGAAATACCGAGAGGACTAATAGGTAAATACTTTACAGGTTGAGGGAGGAAACTGGCAACTGCATATTGGCACAAACCTTTGAAGGGGTGATGGACAGAGTGTTTCAAACAAAGTCACTAACAGTGGCAGGTGGGACAACTTAAACTCTTGTTTCTTTCCTCTCAAGAACATTTTCACTGAAACATATTGCTTTAAGTACCTGGATATATTTGTGGCTTACAGGTATGGTGGACTCGATCTGGATGTTTAAAGTTTGAGTATTTTGAGAGGGTCAGCTCACCTTTCTTTTCAGTATGGCCAAAGAGTAATGATGTAAATGATCTTTCTAAGTATTTTCTTAAAGTCTTCTTTTGGTAGAGTATTTTAAATAGCACAAAATGTTGCGTCACATAGTATGCAACAAGGAACAGCTTTTCAAAAATCTGCTCATTTGTGAAGCTGATGTCTCTAAAACCAGCAAAGTTTCAGCCTTGGCATGTGTGGAGTTTATGGAACATCAGAATATAAACCAGTTAAAGATTTCCAAGTATATCCTTGCAAGCTGATGAGCAACAATTCACTTAGAGGTGATGGTTTTCCATCCAAAAGCAGCAGAGCAGAAATACAGAATGGGTAAGTGTTTGCAGGAGGACAGGAGGAAAGTAAACATGTTTGTGATGACTGCTTATCATGAGTTGGCTGATGAGGCCAGCCAGCAGATGTCATAGGATATATTATTTTCGTTCTTTCCACAGTCTGTGTACATATCTTAGCTAAGTGCATTAAAGCCTTAATTCAGATACAGTAACTCTGCCTCGCATCACTTCATGCTGGAAAAATAGACCTTTTCCAGTGAACTAGAATGAACAGATGCAGTTTCAAATAGCTAGCAGATGTTAGATGCAAGTGAGCAAGAATCAGTTTGAGGGGCCTGTCTGGGGAAGCCAGGTCTCCCTGGAATAAGGAGAGAAAGAAGGAACTGAGGAGGATTTTCCTGAAGAAATGGCAAAAAATGCTGTAATGATTTTTTTTTCAGCTTAGGTGAAAAAGGTCCTAATAAATTCCAGAAATCTCTTCTCTTACACCTCCCTTTGGGTTTTTTTTGTTTATGTTTTTACTTGTTTGTTTTGCAGCCCAGGAGACTGCTAGCTTGGATACGTATTTAGGATATAAGAATGGTCAGTAATAATTCTCCAGAAGTTATCTAATATCTAAGAATAAAGTAGGTTTTCTGTTACCTCTTTGCAGAAGTGGAATGAGAGAAGATAAATGGAAATAAGGACCATGTGAACAAGACAGCAGAAAGAAAAATGTAATTAGTATAACTGTCCTAGGTTAAAAATAG
>VZTG01006542.1:7161-39975 GCA_013397845.1 Melanocharis versteri
CCCGGAAGAGAGGGCTTGCGTTGGCGACCCCCGCCGAGCCTCTCGGCGCTGCTCCGAGCTCACAATAGACGTCAAATTTTGCGATGTCCGCGGCCGGGCGGGGGGCTGCGGCCGGGCGCTCTGCCGTCCCCGATCCCCGTCTCGTTCCTCGGGCCCCGTCTGTGCGGGCGGCATCGCGCACTGCCCCGGGGGAGCCTCGGCAGGGCCGGGCGGAGGCCACGCACCGCCCTCAGGGCCGCTCCGCGGCGGCCGCGGGGCCCNACCGGCCGGGCTGACGCTGACCCGAAGGTCGGTGGGGATGGCGCGGAAACGGCCCCGAGCCTGGGGGAACAGAGCGGCGTCCTGGGGCTGAGGCAGCCGGGAGCAGGGCTCCAGTGACGGGGGAACAGAGCAGCGTCCTGGTGCAGAGGATACGGAGCAGGTTCCTGGCGCTGGGGTATGAAGCAGAGTCCAGGGCTGCGGCAGCCCAGAGTGAGATCCTGGTGCTAGGGGTGTGTAACGGGGCCCCAGCACTGAGGGTACCGAGTTCCAAAGACGAATCGTGTGCCCATAGCTCGTGTCTGTGGCTGCTGTGAAAGCCCAGAATGTAGGGAGCAAATCCAGCTGAAATTATGTCATCAGCAGAATCCAAACTTGGTCTGTTTTGTCCTGGCACTAGCAGCTTGTCCCAAGAAAAACACCAGGGAAGTGCTGTCCAGCTAATACCACTGGGGAAGGAGTGTCCCAAGGAGGTCACAGTCCTTGTCCTGAATTCAGGCTTTCTACTGAGGAATCACATTCCAGAGACAAAGGGTCCAGACATGCTGGCCAGCAAGGCATGGCACATCGGGATGGCCGTGGACACCTGCTGCTCCTGTACAGGCCCCCAGAGCCCAGAGAGCTTTGGCACCAGAGGGAGATCCCCGCTGGCAGCTAGGCTGGGCTGGGGGTCTCAGGGCAGGGAGGAAGCAGGAGGAATGGGAATGAGGAGGTGCCTGTGAGGAAGAGACAAGCAGGATGAGACTCAAGGGAGCATGGAAAGGTGTGGTGGTACAGAATAGGAAACGGAGGGGGACAGGAGCAGGTGTGTGGCACCAGGCTGTGACACTGGGGAAGGCTGGGTTGGCCCATGATGAGGCCGGGTGGCCGTGGGTAAGGAAGGTGTACAGCTGTTCCGCTGTCCCATGGGGGGACAGGGAGGGGTGGGATGCTGGGAGGATATATCGGGGTTTCGTAATGCTGTGTCTTCTTCCTCACCTAGGAGAGCCCCCATTTCTGATGAGGAGTCCAAAACGAGCAGCTCCCAGCACTTGGGGTCTCAAGAGTTTTGTGTCAGCAGCAGCCTTTCCGAGGTGAGTTCTTTGCCTGCACAGCTGGGTCCAAGAAGGCCATTCCCTGATGGAATAGGCCAAGCAGGAGCATTTTCCCTAATGGATTCCATGAGCTCCTTCCTGAGAGGGATGCAGTGAGGCAAAGCTGTGCTCTCCTTTGGGCAAAGCTGTTTGCTGCTTCTGCCTCTGTGTCCTGGGTGGGCAGATCCTTCCTGCTTCCCTGGGCGCCACTTGCACAGCTCCCAGGAGCACCTTCTCCCTTCCTGTTGCAGGTGGAGCTCACAGCAGTCAGCGGTGGTGGCAGCAGCGCCCAGGGGCTGGATGCTGATGGCAAGGTGGAGGAAAAGCTTGGACCCAAACTGGAGGAGCAGCCGCCTGATCCCAGCTCAAACCTGGAGTGTGCAGGAAAGACTGTGACAGATGACACCGTGGGCCCTCTGGCAGGTCAGGGGGATGGCAGAGGGCAGGAGCCAGCAGCCCCCAGAGCTATGGAGCAGGAGAGCAGTGGTGCTGACGCTGCCTGGACACCGGCAGATCCTCCCAGCGACAAGCAGGCTGATGCTGCCCCAGCCTGCTCCGTGGCTCCAGAGAGCGAGCCTGCTGGGAATGAGAATGCCCCCCCGAGCACTGCAGCACAAGGGCCAGGCGTGCTGGCGGAAGGGACGTTGTCTGTGGTTGTCTCCAGCTGCAACACCTCTGCCTCCACTCCCGCCACCTTCACATTGAACAGGGTTTGCTTTCCCCCCTCTCAGGCCCCTGCTATGCAAAAGCTGCCCCTGTCCTTCCAGGCTGGGGCTGTGCTGAGCCCTAGCCAGTCCCTGGTGTACATCCCCCCGCCCAGCTGCGGGCAGCCGCTCAGTGTGGCCACGCTCCCGGCCACCCTGGGGGTCTCCTCCACACTCACCCTTCCTGTCCTGCCTTCCTACCTGCACGAGCGTTGCCTGCCAGGCATTATCGCTTCCCCAGAGCTGCGTTCCTACCCCTACACCTTCTCTGTCACCAGGCCCTTGGCTTCGGATGCCAAAGTGGTGTCTGTGGAGGTGAATCAGCTCAGCTGCCCCCCACCCTCGGGCGGAAGCAGTGCCCAGGCTGCGGCTGAGAGCGCTCCCCTGTCCAGCACCGGCCTGGCCCTGCCCTCCAGCCAGCCTCCGCTGGCAGCACCGGGTGGGAGCGCTGCTCCCTCCTCTGGCACCGCCGTGCAGGCCAGAGCCCCGGCAGCTCCCGAGCCACATGCACCGGGGGCTGCCACTTCCCTGTCCCCTCTGAAGTCCCCTCCCCAGCTGGAGCGTGAGATGGTCTCATCCCCGGAGTGCAGTGAGATGCCTCTTGATCTCTCCTCCAAGTCCAATCGCCAGAAACTGCCTCCGCCCAGCCAGCGCAAGACCCCCCCCATGCCCATCCTCACCCCCGTGCACACCAGCGGCAAAGCGCTGCTCACCACCGTCCTCTCCAAGTCCCAGCGCGCGGCACAGGCCACGGGCAGCAGCGTCACCTCGTGCCTCGGCACCACCCCGCCCTTGGTCATCTTTCCCGAGTTCCTGCGCAACGGCGAGCAGGGCTCCTGGGTGAAGAACACCACGCTCATCAGCACCATTCCCGGCACTTACGTCGGCGTCGCCAACCCGGTGCCGGCCTCGCTGCTGCTCAGCAAGGACACCAGCGTGAGCCTCAGCAGGGACCCGCGCCACCTGCCCAAGCAGGAGCCCATCTCCATCATCGACCAGGGCGAGCCCCGCGGTGCCGGTGTTCCCTGTGGGAAGAAAGCCAACCAGGTCAGCACGGAAGGACAGCAGGATCCTGCCAGGAGACTTCTTCACGGCAGAGTTGCTCCAGGAGCTCCTTTGTGTCAGTCCAAGGACATCGCCACCTGGAATCCTGTCCAGGGAAGTGTATATCCACGATGCCCCGTTAATGGAAAACCTTCCAATCCTCAGCTTTTGCCTCTGGGCTGGTCTCCTTACCATCAAACCCCGCTGCTTTCCATCGGCATCTCCACAGCAGGACAGCTGCCCCCAAACCAGAGCAGCCCCTGCAAGCCAGCCGGGGCGGGCGAGCTGCCGGCATTCCCGAGTGTGCAGCCCGCCGAGCCCAGCGCGGCCGCCCAGAGCCTGCCGGAGGGGCTGCCCCGGCTCCCGCCTCAGGAACAGGATGCTGCGGCCAAGAGCAAGAGCTGCCGGGCCTTGCCCAAGCCCTACGAGGAGCCGGCCAACCCAGCCCCGCTGGAGGCAGGTCCAGCTCTCCAGACCAGCGCTTTGGATGGGAAAGGGGGGAAGGGGAAGCTGGACAACGCTCCGAAGAGTCAGGAGTGCACTCAGCCGGAGGCTGACTCTGGTCAGGAGGGCAACGCACAGACTGAGGCTCCCCAGGGGAGCTGTAGCCTCAAACAGTCGGATGCAAAACCCAAAAACCAAGTGTTAGCGGCGTATTTGTCACATGACCTGCCAACGGCTGGGCAGCAGGGCCAGCGGATGGTGCCGGATGTGCCCACGGATGGCCAGCGCAAGGAGCCGGGCTGCGAGGGCTCCCAGGAGCCGCCGGCCACGGAGCCCCTCCCGTGTGTGCAGCAGGTGGATCTGTGCAGGGTCAAGAAGGAGCGAGTGGAGTGTGATGTGTCCTTCCCGTCGGTGACCTGCCTGCGGGCCGGGGCGGCTCCCCAGGACTTCGCCGAGGCCAAGCTCAAAGGAACGGGGCAAATCAAGCAGGAGGGTGGCACACGCTGCAAGGCCAAGCGGCAGCATGACGGGGACACCAGGCAGAGCCACAAGAGACTGAAGTGCCAAGGCCAGGACAGCGAGGAGTCCCCAAGCAAGTCAGGAAGCCGGAGCGTGCATGGCCGGAAGGTTCGTGGGATGGGCTGGGACCCTGGGTCAGGGCACAAGTGGGGCTGGGAGAGAGGAAGGAGTTCTCATGGGGAGACAGCTGAGGGCACAGGGCATTCTACGTGTGCTCCTGGGCATTGCCTGGCCATGGGGGAATGTAACTGTGCTGCAGGTTGTCCAGGGCAAAAATGTATCTGGAGTGTCAAAAATGCTGGAGGGCACCAGCGTAGTCAGTGGGGATGGAGTTTTGTCCTTTCTGTGCTGCTCCAGCTCAGTCAGTCGGAAGCTCCAGCTTCAGCCCATGTCCTCCCTTCACAGTGGCAAAAACACCACGACAATCCACATGAGCCTGGCAAGCAGGAAGGCCGGGAAGGCCGGGGTGGCCTGGGTGCCATCACGGATCACAACAGCCTCAGGGTAAAGCGCAAGCGTAGGAGGCCAGCGAAGACGGAGTGCCCATCTCCGGCTCACCGCGGAGACAGCCACGAGGAAGGTACTCTTGGGAATGGTGGTGGGTTCCTGCGGGGTCAGGCTGCCCTAGGGGCCAAACTGCTGCTCTCCTGAAGCCAAATAGCCTCTGGAGCTGGGTTGGGATCCAAAATAGAGCTGCAGCATGATCAGACTCCCAGAATGGAGGAGGCTGGGAGGGACTGTAAAGCTCATCTTGTTCCACCTTGCTGCCATGGGCACAGGCACCTTCCACTAGACCAGGTTGCCCCTGGTCGAGCCTGGCCCTGGATGTTTCCAGGAATGGCGCATCCCCCACCTCTCTGGAGGACCTGTGCCAGTGTTTTACCACCCTCATTGTCAAAAACTTCTTCCCTTTATCCAATCTAAACCAACCTCCTCTTGTTTAAAGCCATCCCCCTTGGCCCATCGCAGCAGCCCCTGCTATGGTGACACTGCACTGCCTTTCACACATCACAGGTCTGTGATCTGTGTTCTCAAGGCTCGGTTTTCCTCACAGGTTACTTGGAGAAGAAGCCCAAGAACAACTTCCGGGATTTCATCCCGGTGGTGCTGAGCAGCCGGACGCGCAGTCAGTCAGGTGAGTCAGTGCCCGGGCTCCCGGTGACAGTCCTGCTTGGACTGGGAGCATTCCCTTTTCACGTGGCCTTGTCCCTGCATTTTGTCCTGCTTTGAGGCTTTGCCTTATGGATCCTCTTGGCTTTTTTGTCAGCTAGAAATCCCACTTTTTTGCAGGAAGCATTGCTGGCTCTTCTGCTGGTGTGACAGGAGAGTGTGATATGAGTGGTCAGGAGATTTTACCATTGCTGGAGGAGGATCAGGAAGAAGAGGAGGAGGAGGAAGAGGAGGAGGAGGAGGAGGAGACATCCCTGAAGCATTGCAAGTTACGCAAATCCCACAGGACATCCCGCAGCCGCAGGGACAGGGACAGGGACAGGGACAGGGACAGGTCTGTGTCTGAGAGGAGCAGCTGTCACACAAGGAGGACCCGGGAGCTGCCCTGGAGAGCGGAATCACCCAGGCAGCTGTGGGAGCCCAACGAGGAGGAGGAGGAGGAGGAGGATGGCCACACCAAAAGGAAGAAAAGGAGACGGCAGAAAAGTCGGAAATACCAGACAGGGGAATACCTGACTGAGCGGGAGGAAGAGCAAGTGGGATATCCCCACCGGAGGCGGAAATCCAAAGCAGGTAAAACCTGGGAAGGGGGTTCTGGTACTAAACTGGGCACCAGCATGGGAATTTTTTGTTTTGTTATGTGTGGAATTTTTGGGGTGATTTGGTTTTCATGATTTTTTTTCTAATGATGAAACTCCCTCACTTTTAATGACTTGGTGGCCTCAGCATGGACTGCTTCAATTGATCAGCTCTTCTTTCAAAAATATTTACAGTAAATTCCAGAGCAGTAAACAGCAATTTATGTGGCTAATTAGACACTGATTCTACCCTCGGATTAAGACAGAGGGCGTGGGAAAACGAGAATGGGACGAGGTAGCACAGTGGAATATTTCTGGTGAAGCAGGGCCTGTGGGAGCCGTGCTCAGCAGTCGGGGCTAACACGGGGATGTGGAGCCATCCCGATCCAACGAGGCTGCTCTTGGCTTTGTCTTGCTCTATGAGGGCCACTTGCAGACTTGCACCAGGGAGCACAAGAGCGAGCGGATTAGCAAGGGTGGAGTGATGGGGGAACCCCCTCTGTGGTTTGTAAGTGTGAGGAGGAACATGTTGTGCCCGCCTGTGCCCAGCTCTGCTCTGCCACTGCTCCTGCGCCTTCCCCTGCCACTGCCAGACCCTCCAAGAAACCTAAATCCGTGATGAGCACATCTCTGGGGCAGCAGTCCCTGCGGTCCTCTCTCCCTGTGCAGGGACAGTCGAGGCCGTGGGACCCGTCCAGCGGTGTGCAGTGGCTCAGCGTGTGCTGGCACTTGGCTGTGGCTCATAGCTGTGCCCAGAGTCACACAGGTGACTTTGGGGGGAAAGTTGTCATGGGCAGCACTTGTGCCAGCCCTCTGCATGCTTGGGCTGTGCTCTTGGAGGGCATGAAGTGGCCATGGCCCTGTTGCCTGCTGCCACATCAGAGCTCGGACTGGCACTCCTCAGGGGAGGCGGAGGTGCTGCTGAGGTGCCGTGGGGAGCAGAGGTGGCTGCTGTCCTCCCAGCAGCTGGTATCTGCTCCAGCACAGCGTTACACTATCCTGCAGTGTCTGGGAGCCTCCCTCAGACCAGGAACAAAGTTTCGAGTCGGCTTCCCGTTGTCGTGGCAACTCATGGGCACTCTCAGGATGCCTCCTGTTCAGAACAGGAGCCTGGAAGAAGCTTTGAGTTCAGCAGCATTCAGAAGGGTTTGCCCAGCAGCTTTACCACATATATTAAGAGTATCTGTCTGTCTGTCCAGTTTCGCTCAGGGTCTGCTCACTCAGCCCTTGTATAGAGCCTGCTGTAGTTTGGATTCACAAGTTGTGGCCTGGAGCCACCTCCAGTGGCAGTGGAGTCGTGAAGTTCTCTCCATGCTGTGCAAAGTCCTTTCCTCTGTCTCTTTTTAACTGACCTCTTACGCATTTCATGGAGTGCCTGTAAGTCTTGTGCTGCAGGATTGGGTGAGCAGGATTCCTCCATTCAGGGAAGACAAGGCCGGGTTTCCCTTGAGGAATCCTCGTGCTTCCTAACTGGATGCATGTTAATGAAAACTTAAATGTGCTCCTTAGCTTCAGGGGAAGATGTGAGAGGGCAAGGTGGGGCCTGTTTGTTTAGGCAGCAAGCACTGAATGTTCACAGACAGCTCCTGCTCGTCCTGCCTCTCTGAGACGTATCCCAATGAATCCTGCTCCCGTCTCTCCTTGGGTGTCCTGTGTATGTGCCAAGTCCATCCCAGATGGGAGAATCTGTGTGTTCTCTCTGCTTCTCCTTCTAGCAGTGCCCCTGCCCCATGGCTGGATTTAGAATCATGGAACCCCAGAAAAGTACGGGTTGGAAGAGACCTTAAAGCTCATCCAGTCCCACCCCCTGCCATGGGCAGGGACACCTTCCACTATCCCAGGGTGTTCCAAGCCCTGTCCAACCTGGCCTTGGACACTTCCAGGGGTGGGGCAGCCACAACTTCTCTGATTTCTGTGCAGCTCTCAGACATGGGCAGTTTGTCTTGCCTGGTGGCAGAAGTCTGGGTGACCTTCGGTGTGGTACCTACTGAAGCTCCTCATCCACATTTCTCCTTTAGATTGCAGGCACCGGAAGCAGAAGGAGTCTGGGAAGGGCAAAGGCACAGAGCTACAGCTGAGGAGCAGGCTATCTCCATCCCCCCGGAAATCTCAAGGACGCACGGACTTTCGGAATGGCTTCTTCCTGGAGCACTCCGACAGCTCTCCTGTCCAAGAAGAGCTGGAGAAACCATCAGGAAAACGCAAATGTAAAACCAAACACCTGGCAGGGATCTGTGACGAGGGGAAGGTATGGCTTGAACGGGTGAGGGGAACACATGAGGGGAGATGAGGGAGAGGGGGACTCCTGTGAGTCATGGCCACATGTGCGAAGGAGTTGTATTCCTTTCTTTCCCAGGGGAAAGGCTGCTGCAACCAGCCCAAAACGTGCTCTCTGAAGAAGCCCCAGGACTTGTGGACACTTTGTAAGTCCCATCGGGCCAGCCCGGGGAGTTCCCCTGAGTTGCCCCCAGCCCAGAACGTTCCTCCTGGAGCTCGGCGGCTGATTGTGAACAAGAACGCGGGGGAGACGCTCCTGCAGCGAGCAGCTCGCCTGGGCTACAAGGTGAGTCCTGTGCCCTCCTGCGTGTGCCCCTGCTGCCCCACCCGGGCTGCTTGTCACAGCCGTGCTCTTGCTGCGCAGGACGTGGTGCTGTACTGCCTGCAGAAGAAGAGCAGTGACGTGAACCACCACGACAACGCGGGGTACACGGCCCTGCACGAGGCCTGCGCGCGCGGCTGGATCGACATCCTGCACATCCTGCTGCAGCACGGCGCCAACGTCAACTGCAGCGCCCAGGACGGCACCAGGTGAGCCAGGGGCACGCCCAGGGCAGGGTGGGTTCTTCAGGCTGCTTCATCACTGAATTGATCTTAACCCAAACCAGAGCATTTCCTTAGCGAACTCCCAGTCCCTTTCTGCTTCTGCCCTTGCAGGCCTGTCCATGATGCAGTAGCAAATGACAACCTGGAAACCATGTGGCTTCTCCTTTCCTATGGTGCTGATCCCACTCTGGCCACGTACTCTGGGCAGACAGCAGTGAAATTGGCCACCAGCGATGTGATGAAGCGCTTCCTCTGTGGTAGGTGCCAGGCCTGGGGTCACAGTGCTCCTGTCCTTCCCCTCTGGCAGCATACAGGGCCAAATCTGGGTGTCAAAGGGCTTGAGCAGAACATGACTCTATCTTTAGCTCTGTCCTGTCACACAAGCATGTTTTTACCACCCAAACTTTAGAATCACATCTGTTTCCTGTATAAGATACAAGTCACTTTTCAGTTTTCAGTGTGCACGGAGATGGCTGTGCTGTGGTCGCACAACCAAAGACAGTGCTCCGCTTGGAGACGCTGTTCCACAGTCGCTGGTTCTACTGCCTAACCTAAGGGAACAGGTTTTTGTTGCCAAATAATGCTGCCCTCTATGCGAAAAGAGCCCTGCCCAAATGCTGCTGTTGGCAGAAAGGGCCATTTTGGATCCCTATGGCTGTTTGTGTACACACAAGGCTTCTCCACAACAGCAAGGAAGGGACAGCCAGAGGTGGTTCCCAGACAGAGACAAAACAGAAAATCCCCAGTGTTGAAAAAACTCTGTTTGCCCACTGCCTGTGTGAGCTCCTCCAGGCTCAACTACTCACACAGCTTTGGGGGATGGTGATTTGGAGCTCAGGACTGCTCTAAGAATCTTTCTTTCCAAGCCACTTCACACTGTCTGTTTTCCCTTTTCAGCTCCCATTTCCTGGTTGGGGGCCTGGGGTGATGCCCACTCCTGAGTGGGGGCACCCTTCCTGCAGCCATGGTTCAGCTTTTGCCATAATGCCCAAGCAGGAAAAGCAGCGGGGGTGAAGAGGCTTCCCCTGGATCTGTGGATATGCACACCGGGATGATGCTCTGAGCCATTAACCCTCTCGATTTCCCCTCTCTAGATTACCTGTCAGACCTGCAGGGCCGCAGTGACGGAGACCCTCGGACAGCCTGGGATTTCTACAGCAGCTCCGTGCTCGGTGAGTGCAGCGTGGGCCGGGCCAGTGGCAGCAGAGCAGGAGGTGATGCTGCGTAAAACACATCATTCCCTCGGGTTTGGCCTCATCCCTCCCCACTCACGCTCTAGGAGAGACCTTGCTGTGCTGATACATGCTGGGAGTTGCTCCTGGGAGGGGCTTCTTTGGGAAGCTGAATATGTGCATCCCTTCAAGTGCAGGGCTGGGCTCCAGGCGCTGCTGGAGATTCCCGAGGGTCTTTGGTTGTCGATCCTGAGTGTGTCATTCTTGTAGCAGTTCTTGTTGCTCCCCTGCTAACCAGTCATTAAAGAGGGTAAAGGATATACTCATTTCTTCAAGGTGTAGAAGTCTTGAACTTGCAGGTTCCCAGAGCTGCCCATCCCTCTCCTCTGCTTTGGAGGGGAGATGTTCATCCAGGGGAGATCCTGTTCTTACAACACCAGGCATTTCCCAGTGAAGGGCTGACTTCTGCCTTTACTGTCACTTCCTCAAAACTGTGGTTACAGTGGAAGTCGTTCTGGATCTGGCATGGGCCTGTGGCACACTGGAGTCCTCCAGCCTCTTCCAAGTTCCACACTCCCAAGCCCTCCGTAAGGACTTGGAGCATTTACACTGGCAGGCTGAGAGGCTGCTTGTTGGTTGTAGTTGCTCACCTCCATAACTTCCAACATCCTTCTAGAAACAAAAAAAGCCTGATACATTCAGGAGGGTGCTCTTGGTAGAGGACTTGTCCTTGGAAGACCCTGATATCTTTCCACTCCAGAACAGGAGAAATTCAGCACTCCTGAGAGCGCCGTTTGTAGGCTGCTGTACCTCAGCCCTGCCAAGGGAACAGTTCAAACCTCAGCCTCCTTCCTCAGAATTTCTCACTCTCAAAGCTGTCACAAGCCTTTACAAAGAAAAATAGCTGTTCTTTGCAATATTTTTAAAGATACCCCTTTTGATTTATCACTGATTCCCTGCTGCCCTAACCACGGGGCATTCCCAATGCTGCCTTTGGGAGGCCGCCTGGCAAGGCAGGAGCAAACCCAGCTGGGAAGTGATCCCTTACCCTGCCAGGTCTGTTTCCAGCAGGCACAGGAAGGGACCCTCCTCCCCTTCCTCCTGGGATCAGTTTACAGCAGCAGCTGCGGTGCCAGCCCCACGTCACCTGTGCTGTGCCAGGCACTGCTGCCGGACACTGCCAGAGCTGCAGAAAAAGCAGGATGCCCAAGCCTGGGACATGGGGCTGTTTTCTTTACAGCCTGTTTACTTTGTGTCCTGAAATGTCCCTTCCTGGCTCAGATACCTCAGCAGTCGCCTCGGGTCACCTGGAACAGGTACAGCCCAGGGCAGGGAAGTACCTGGTTCTGCTCTGGAATAACCAAGCTGCTCTCAATCATAACAGGCAGCAAAAAACTCTCCTCCTCCAGTGGATCAGTCCTTTGAGATCTCCCTTTCCATCAGCTCCACCAGCCAAAGCACTGTACATCCCTCAGGATGCAGGAGAAATCTCAGGCCTTGCTTGAGCTGCTCCTATTATTTGAGGCAGGAACGCTGTCCACATTTTCCTTGAGGTCTGCAACTCTCTGGGGGCAGAAGGATAATGAAGGAAGCCAGGGTGTGGGATCTCCGAGGTGTGGAAAAGTCATCAGCGTCCTGCACTTGGTGCTGCTGGAGCTCCAGACACAAAGTCCCAGTCCAGGGTTTGTCTCCACCTGGGACAGACATTGTTGTGCCTGATTGTCTCCCTGGTGGTACAGAATGTTCCTGTCCTTGTCCCAGCCTTTGCACGGGCAGACGGACAGGACTGAGCTTTCAGGACAGACATTGGGCCCTATTTTTGCCATGTTAAATGTATTTAATTATTTTTTTCTGAGTTGCTCAGGAAATCTGAGGTTTTTCAGTGATGGCATCTGAGGTTTGCCTGCAGCAACATTGGATCAATAACCACGTCACTTATTTTTGTCCTAGTCTACAGCAAGTTTGGACGATTTCAGCACCCTGTTTCTTAGAGAATTTTTTTCCCTTGGCAGCACTAGGAAATAACTATTTTTCCCCGAGACCCTGCCTGAGCCAGTGTCTCCTGTCATCTGCTGTTGTTCCTCAGTTGGAATCCCACTCGTGCTGGGTGAGCAGCTGGGTGTGTGAAGCTTCCTCGTGCAGCACACCAGAAGATTTTCTTTTTTTCAGCCTTTTCTCTTGTGCGTGGGGTTGAACTTTTGCATGATTGGTTTATTTGCTCAGGGGCACATTGGATCTTGCTGCTCTCTGTAGAATCTAAAGTCTCTTATCTGGAAGTTTTTGGAGTTCTCCTGTATTATCTCAGTGGGACAACACCAGTCTGCAGACTTAAGACTATTCGCACCTCTTCATAATAAAGTCCAGGCAGCAAGCCTCTCTTCAACAGGAGCTTTTCAGATTGGCAGATAGGAAAATTATCTGGTTTGAAATGGTTTTGGATCCAGCTTGCTCTTCTCCATCCCCTCCGGACACAGATCCTGCTGGAGCTCAGATGCCTCCTGGAACAGCCAGGCAAATTCTCTAAGTCATAGAGTCATGGAATAGTTTGAGTTGGAAGGGACCTTAAAGACCATCTTATTCCACTCTTCTACCATGAGCAGGGGCACCTTCCACTGTCCCAGGTTGCTCCAAGCCCTGTCCAACCTGGCCTTGGACACTTCTGGGGATCCAGGGGGCAGCCACAGCTACTCTGGGAACTTCTGCCAGGGCTTCCCCACCCTCACGGAAGAGTTTCTTCTGTATATTCACCTTAAATTTCCCCTCATTCTTGTTGCTTGTTTGGATTAGTCTCTGGTGGCACAGCCTTGCTGTCCTCACTGGGATGGGTGCTGGCTCCCCTGGATCACCTGCTGGAGATTCTGAGGGTGGGATCTGGGTGGAGAAGCTCTCGAGGAGCAGAGCGCTCGCTGTGCCTTCCTTGGTAGGGCCTGTGCAGGCAAAGCCTCTCTACATCCACCTTCTACCTTGCTGTTCCAGGCTCTTCCAGGCTGAGGAGGTCTCTGCTGGCATGGGAGAGGGGCCAAGGTCATTTTGGAGAGAGTCTGGGGTCTACCGGTGGGGTGGCTCATGGTGCAGGCTGTGCCCCATCCCACCTGTGGGACCAGAGCACACCTGAACTTCCTGCCACGACTCGGAATGTTCTCTCACCTCACCTGGCCAGGGAGCAATCTCTCTATGCAGAGCAGCCAGCGCCTGCCCCGTGTTCCTCTGGGATGAGGGGCTGGAGGGGAGCAGGAGGGGCGCGGTTCTCACCTGGCTGCGGGAATGTTGTGGGAAGGTGCCCGTGGGGTCGTGGCAGCAGCCAGGGAGTGCCAGCACTGACTGGTGTGTGACTGAGCAGTGCCAACCTCTGTCCTGTTGCAGAGGGGAAGGACAGCATCGGCTGCGACCTGCTGCTCAACCCTCCAGGGAGCTCAGACCAGGAGGAAGAGGAGCAAGAAGCAGATAACTTCATGTTTGAGTTCTCAGACAAGCCGCTGCTTCCCAGCTACAACCTCCAAGTGTCCGTCTCGCGGGGGTGAGTACCTTTCCCTGGAGCACGGAGCAGGACCACGGGTGGCTGCAGCCCCAGCATGGGGGGCAGCATGTTGGTTGTTCCGGTGGGGTTAAGAGCTGCTCATGTATCTCAGGTGGTTTTTTTAATAGAATCATCACAGAATCCCAGAATGGTTTGGGTTGGGAAGGGCCTTACAGCTCATCCCGTTCCACCCCCCTGCCATGGGCAGAGACACCTTCAATTAGACCAGGATCCTCCAAGCTCCATCCAAGGTGGCCTTAGACACTTCCAGGGATGGGGCAGCCACAGCCTCTCTGGGCAGCAAAGGAAGGTTGTGGCTGTGGCACTGGGGAAGTTGGAGAAGCAGCACCTGGCTTGGCACAGCCTGGAATGTTCTTAGGGAGCAGGAAAGGCTCATCGGAGCTCCCCCCACCCTCCATGGCCAGGCACATCCTGCTGCCCTCAGTGTCCCTGTGCTGTGCCTGTCAAGAAGCTCCCCTCTCTCAACCCTGTGATCCTGCTCCTAGCCCCATGTTCCTTCAGCAGCAGCTCGCACTGATGGCTCTGCGAAGATTGTTTCCCTTCCCTCATGGCTAAATCAGTCCCAGCACTGGAACAACATTCCCACCTGCACCCCCTGTGGCATGGTGGCTCTTGCTGGGGCAGAAGGGTGACTTGGAAGAGGCAGCAACCAAAGCACGGGTCTTCCATGCAGCAAATTTCTGTGCCTACCAGTGTTTGCCCATGCAGAGGGACACATGCAGCATGCCCTCCAGCAATAAACCACACCAGAAGCTCCATTTCCTGACCATGTGGCTTATTCCTGGCAGGGAAGCTGCCAGGGCCTTGTTGAAGGCAGGACTTTGACGCCACTGCCCCTGCCTGGCAGTGAGTGTTTTAAAAAGCTGTGACCTGCGAGGCTGTGATCAAAGCCCAGTCCGTGGGCTCCTGAGGGGAAGCAGCCTGTGGAGAAGAGTGCCAGGGCCAGAGGGGAGGGCCAGCGTGGCGGGAGGCAGGGGGTGGGCACCGTGCCTGCAGCCCCCTCCACCCCTGTAACCCCCTGTGCTCTTGCCACCCTCGCAGGCCCTGCAACTGGTTCCTGTTCTCTGACGTGCTCAAGCGGCTGAAGCTGTCGTCCCGCATATTCCAGGCCCGCTTCCCGCACTTCGAGGTGGCCACGCTGCCCCGGGCAGAGTTCCAGCGCCAGGTGTCCCTCAGCCAGGTGCTGGCGCAGGAGGAGGTGCCGGCCAGCCCCGAGCTGGCGCCGGGCACGGCAGAGACTGTGGAGCTGGTGCACTACGAGCCCGAGCTGCTGCAGCTGCTGGGCTCGGCGGTGGAGTACCAGGCCTGGAGCAGCTGACGGGGACAGGCCACTCCCGGCATCACGAGGCAATAATAAGGACCAAGGGGAAACAGCTCTCAGCGCCAGCAGCAGGGACCCAAGTCTTTGAGCAGCAGCTCCTCCTCTCCTCAGGGTCTCCACCAGCTGGGGAGGGAGGACCCTCGCCTCCAAGGACTTCCCGAGGTCTCTCGGCCACGAGCAGTGGCGGTCACTGCCGCCGCCGCCGCCTCATCCAGCTCCGGTGGGTGATGGAACCCCCTCCACGGGGCTCAATGGGGCAGCGAGGGGTGGGGGCCGCCGCCCCTCCCCACCGGACCCTACGGAACTGCGCCTCTCCGTTTGCCCTCCCCCTCCCGATGTCTTCCATAGTATTTATTTAATTAGTATTTAATTTGTAATGTTTTCTTTGTTTTTGCTGAGTCTGTATCACTGTGATGGTGAGCTCCGGGCTATGGGATGAGGCTGTCCCCCGCCCCTCTCCAGCGTGCCCCGAGGCCAGCCAGGCCCAGGGGTTCCCGTCCCCCCCTGGCGACAAGCCAGGGGACAGCCCCTTCCCTTGGCTTTGGAGCTGGCTCCTGCTGCCAGCGCTCAGCCCCAGCCGGGAGCCAGCCCCACTGCTCCATCCTCTCCCGGGCTCCTTCCTCCATCTCACTCGTGCTGCTGCTCCCTGTCCCCGGCGGTGCCGCCCGGGCAGGCGCAGCCCGCGGCCCCCAGCGCGACCCCCGCTTCGGCAGCTTGTGCCCCGCCCCAGCTCTGTCCCCACGGCAGGAGCCCCTCCTCGCCCCGCTCCCCGCTCCCCGCCGGTGTCCCGGGAGCAGCTCTCTGTGCGAGAGCGGGTGCGGGCAGGCTGCTCCGCCTCGGGGCCGGTACAGTTTTATTGTACAGGTGCTAACAGGACTGAGGTCGGGACAATGGGGGGATTTCTGGCTCTCCCCGCTCCGCAGCGGGAGCCTTGGGTGAGTTTTTTTGTTGGTTCGTTTTTTCTTTGTGTTGTGTTTCTCCCCAGCCAGGGCAGGCGTTTCCCCCCTTGGAGCCCCGCTGCCAGCCTTCCCCCGGGGGCCCGGCAGCACCTTCTTTAAGCCGAGGGTTTTTTGCCTTTGGGTGTGTATTCTGGTTGCTCTTTCTGATTTCTGTTTTATTATATGCAGCAACAGGCTGTGGTGTCAAAAACACTGATGTACAGAAAAAACCTGCATCAGGCTCCCTGGCTCCTGCCTTTTTTTCCGTGTCCAGACAGATTTCCGTGCATGTCAGCCTGAGTCTGTGGCTCAGGGAAGGGAGAGGGGAAGTGGCCTGCGGGACCTGCAGGGCCCATGTGTCTGCACAGCTGGAAAAACAGGGAGACTGCGCTGCTCCTCCCAGCTTCCTGCCTGACCCTGGTGCTGGGAACTCTGCAGCCAAGCCCAGCCATCCCCAAACACAGATGTTGGGGTAGCCCTGTCTGGTCCCAGCACCCCCCAGCCCGTCTATGGGGCAGCTGGCCCCTGGCTGGCTTTACTCACCCCTGTGGGAGCAGGGGGAGCTCAGGGCAGTGCTGTGGTTTTATTATTTGTTTCCTTAGGAAGGGCAGCAGGAATGCCCTGAGAGCAGGACTAGGAGAAAAGCTTTGCCCACACATTAGCAAGGAGGAACTCCCCAAAGTGGTACAGGAGCAGTCAAGGCAGGTCTTAAAAAGAGGGGAAGGGGGCTCATGCAGGTGCTCCTACCCCCCACGCTGAGGAGGCTCCTCGTGAGCCTAAGGAGGTGCAGAGAGGAGCAACCTTAGGCTAAACACATCAAATTTATAATGTGAAATGTTCACTTGGAAGCAGGTGGGTGGGAGCGAGCTGATAGGGTTCAGCTGAGGGCTGGCCACCAGCACCAGACCAGGGATCTGAACTAGAGGAGCTGGAGCACCTGGAGCCTGGGAGAGGCCGAGGGCACAGGCTCTGCTTGGCTGGAGGGGCACAGGGTCTCTCCTGCTCTGCATGGGCCTTACCTGCAGCTGTCTTTCTCCTGATGGACCGGGCACAGGTAGGCATGATTAGAGAAATGAAATATTTTATTAAAACTGATTCATCTCAATGAGCCATGGCCAAGAGTAGGGCGGCAGTGCTGTCCATCCCCATTTCTCTGGGGTGCCGCACTCATGACTCTTTGGCCACCTGGAGCAGCGGCTGTCCCTGGGATCCCGCAGGGCGCTGGCAGCATGAGGAGCCTTCCCGGGCTGTCCAGCCGTGCAGGAGCGCCAGAATGCCCTGCGGAACAGGGAGGGCTGCTGCTGGCGAGCCAGGGCACCAGTGCCGGTGGAGGGGCCAGAGCTGCGGGCCTTGGTGTGTGTCCCCTCATCAGTGATTTGAGAAGCTGAATTCTCCTCTTGTGCTGAAGTCTCAGTCTCTGTCTCCTGGTCAACCATGAGGGGAGCAGCTGAATTTTTCTCCTCTTCTGCCCCAGTATCTGTCTGTGTCTCCTGCTCGGCATATTGAGCAGCTGAATCTGCCTCTTGTGGCCAGGTCTCAGTCTGGGTTTCCTGCTCGACACGGTGAGAGGCCTCTTTCTGTGGGTCAGGAGACGGTTTCCTCGTGGAGGCCTGGAAGGAGAGTGGGGGATTTGCAGAGGTCACCGGGCTACCCCAGCAGCAGCCGCTGGGACAGGGGTGCAGGAGCTGCTGGGCCTGCAGCGCTGCGGGCAGGGGAGGCCTCCTCCGGCCCTCGGTGCTTTTCCCTCACCGGTTCCGGCCCCACCGGGCCGCTGCAGGCCCTGCGGCTTCTCACGGGCCGGCGCTGGCCACGGGCTGTGGCTCTGCTGGCCAGGACGGCCGGCTGCGAGGAGCCACCGGGCCGGGGCCTGCTCCCCTGTGGGCCTTGGCCCTGCGGCTCCTCGTCCGGGCTGAGGCGGCTCCCGGTGCCCCCGGAGCTCAGCGTGCTGCGGGACGGCGTCAGCCGGGGCAGNCCGGCTCTGGGTGCCCTGGGTGCTGCAGGGCGATGTCAGGCGGTGCAGGGACCGGCTCTGGGTGCCCTGGGTGCTGCAGGGCGATGTCAGGCGGTGCAGGGACCGGCTCTGGGTGCCCTGGGTGCTGCAGGGCGATGTCAGGCGGTGCAGGGACCGGCTCTGGGTGCCCTGGGTGCTGCAGGGCGATGTCAGGCGGTGCAGGGACCGGCTTTGGGTGCCCTGGGTGCTGCAGGGCGATGTCAGGCGGTGCAGGGACCGGCTCTGGGTGCTGCGGAGGGATGTCAGGCGGGCCAGGGACCGGCCCTGGCTGCCCTGAGGCTGCCGCTGCCGCAGCTGTGGGCGGGAGGAGGAAGACGTGTGGGATGGAGGCAGCTGCCGGGGCAGGGTGCTGGTGTGCCTGGTGCCATCCCCCTGTTGGCCTCTCCCTCCATCTCTCAGCTGGTGCCTCTCCTTGGGGCTCTGAGGGCTGGAGCTCCGCTCCTCCATGGCTCCTTTTCCACAGGTGTCCTGGGAAGCTGCTACTTCCTGAGCAAGGTGTTCTGCTTGAGTGGGTGCCCCAGGGGGGCTCCTCAAACACCCCATGGGCAGGATGTGGCCCTGCTGTGTCACAAAGGCCCCTCGGCAGGATGTGGCCCTGCTGTGTCACAATGGCCCAAGGGCACCATGAGGCCCCGCATCACCCAGGGCAGTTGTCAGGTGTGCTGGGTTTGCATGGCCAGGTTTTGGCAGCGAGGGCTACAGGGGTGGCTCCTGGGAGAGCCAATGCCTCGGGCTCCAGGACACACCCACTGCTGGCCAAGGCTGAGCTCAGCAGAGATGGTGGTGATACCTTGGAGATAAAAGATTTAACTGTAGCCCATGGGAAGGACTCACGCTAGAGAAGTTCATGGAGAACTGGCTCCTGAGGGAGGGACCCCATGCTGGAGCAGGGGAAGGACCATGACCCCTCTCCCTGAGCAGGGACAGAAACCACGTGTGATGAACTGACCATGGCCCTCATTCCCTGTCTCCCTGTGAGGATGGGAGGGAGGATGGAGAGCCCAGGAAGGAAAGGGAGAGGGGGAAGCATTTTTAAGATTTGTTTTACTTCTCATCATCCTGCTCTGATTTTGGTTGGTAGTTGGTCTCCCCAAGTCGAGTCTGTTTTGACAGGCTGGAGAACAGGCAGAGAGCCTGCAGGCCTGCTCGCTCCTCAGTGGGAATTCCTGCAAGGAAAGAGGGAGTTCTGCAGGCTTCTCCAAGGCTGACACAAGGGAAAGCTGACCCCAGTGGGCAGCATTTCCCCTTTCCTCAGCAGCCAGGCAGCAGTGCAGGAAGGAGCAGGTGACTAGAACAATCTGACTTTATTGGTGCAAACACTGGGCTCAGGTGAGTGGAATATTCCCAGGTGCTCCCAGGAAGCTGCCTGAGGTGAAGGGGTGCATACAGCCAGCAGCCCACTCCCTCTGAGTGTTCCTGCTGCCGAGTTCAGTCTTCGTGGATGTTGAAGAGCTTTGCTACTTCATTGAGGTCCTCGTGCTCCTCCCCGTCTTTGATGATCTGGAGGAAGGAGAACACATTAAATCCTGCACATCCCGTAAAGAGCCAGTGCTGCAGGACTGTCACAGCCAGTACCAGGAACTCCTTGGATCCTCTCTGAAGCACCAGACTGAGACAGCCACAACACGACAGCACTTTCTGCACCCAAATTCACAGGGGAGTCTTAAATGTACCATCACCTGCCTACAGGAACAGCCGGAAAACCAAGCTCCTGTCCCTCTGGGATTTGTTTCTGGGTTTCCCTTTACAGCCAGGGAGAACAAGTGTTTTAAAAAGTGATTCTGCTCTGCAAAGGTGAGCCTGGCACTGACTTGGAGCCGGGATACCTGGCTTGAACCTGCAACTTTTAGACAAGATGAAGAGACCATGGATTTAAGGTAAGAGCTGCTAAGGGAGGGAGGGAGGGAAGGAGGAAGGCAGGAAGGATGGATCTCCCTTCCACAGGGATGGCAGAAGCAACACGTTTCAACTGCATCTTCAGATCAGATATCAACAAAGATTTCCACCATGAATAGTTTGTCTTGGGACAGATCACCTGAGGGTAGTGTGGGATCATTCCCACAGTTTAAACAACTTTAGTTCTTCAAAGGTGCTAAAACCTGACCCAGGTCTGGCTCAGCTGACCTGGGAGGTCTGGGACAGGCACAGGGGTGGGGACACACCAAGCCCCTGCTCAGGGCTGCTCCAGCCCTGCCATGGTGGCTGTTTCTGGGATGGTGACATTTGAGACTGTTTCAGATGCTTGGACATGGGACAAAGCAGCACAAAGATGGGACATTTCCCTCCTGTGCTGTCACTGTGACTCCAGCCTGTACTTGCTACAGAGCTGGAATTTCAGCCGTGCCAAGGCAAGGCTTGGAGCACACACCTGACTCGAGTTATTTCTGTAAAATTTTTGCACAGACACACAAAAAAGCACAGGGACAGCTCCTCTAATTCAGCCGAACAGTACTCCCATTGGACACTGCCAAGCTCTGCACCGGACAGAGCATCTGCCTTTATTTATCCTCACTTTGAATTGGCAGATTGATTTTTCCACAAGAAAAGCCCCGCTCTAGCAAACCCCCATCCGTCATCCTCGCCCTGCACTGACCTTCCGAGCAATGGGCATCCTGTTGAAGATGTTCCACAACACGATTCCCACCACGACTTTATCCCTGAGGTAGAAAATGACACCTTTGCCGTAATCTTCTCCTTGCTTTGGGACTTGAGGCGTTGGTGAAGAGCTTTGAGAGATCTGAACTTCTGAGGCTTCTGCTTCCGTTTCACTCTCAGATCGAATTCCAGTCCCTAAGGCAGAAATAGGAGGAGTCACGCACCCAGTGCAGGACATGTGATGATGGGACCAGACTCAAGAACATGTTCTGCAGGAGTCTGAGGTGTTTCTCTTTCAGTTGTGTTTCCCAAAAGTTAAGTTTCATTAACACAAGGATGAAACAATCCCAACATGGAGCACAACACTGACAATTCCCAACTTCCACCCCCAAATGCAAAGGACAGCACAGTCTTCTTCCTCCAGGCAGCGGATACAAAAGAAACACGCTTGGATCCAGAGTCTCTGTTGTCCCAAACTGATCATTTTATTGCCATGGAGGAGATCAAACTTCCCTGAGAAAGTCTGTCTGCCAGTAGAGGCGTTCCCTGACATCTTCTTGGAGGAATGCTGTGTTTTAATCACATTTTAACATCAAAGCCAGCCTTTAAAGCTTGGTCTAGAAACGAGACAGCAGATTGCTGTGTCCTCATGCTCTCGGAGGTCAGGGTGACCCTGTGGTCCCCACACCAGCCCGTGCAGGAGCTCCCCAGCCCCTACCTGACTGTTCCGTTGCACTTTTTGGCGTGTCCTTCGCTGTCGCCTTGGCGAACACTCCCACTGTGGGCAAACTGCTGTCCACGAGGCCGATGGCTTCATACCCCACGTTGGGGCCTAGATCACTCCTAGGAATGAAGTGGGAATAAATTTGTAGCAGTAGTGAGACAAATCCAAGGCAATTCCATCCATGCACCTTCCACTCCTTGCTCCAGCGTGGCGTGGGCGATGCTGGACACCGACTGCTACACGGAGTCTCCTCTGCACACACAGGAGGAACAGGGAGTCAAGACATGACAAACCCATGGCCATGAGCTTCAGAAAAACCAGCTCACTGACCAAAACTCTGAAATCCTTCAGGCCTGCTCCCTGGGAGGCAGCTGGAGGCCTCCCAGCTTCTGGCAGTGCTGTTATCCACACCAGGCTTGGCAGCATGGACAATCATTCAGTGAGTATTTCAGAGAGCATTTAGAAAAGACTGAAGAGAAGAACACCTTGCCCTAACACCTCCTTGAACTGGGCACCTGGACCTGAACTGGGGTGCTGATAGGAGACAAAGCAGCTGTGGTTTGGCAACAGTAAGTACCAGGTGTCTGAAGTGTTTCCCAGGATGCTGAGGAAACAGGTGCATCACAAACCAGTTTGGATCTATGTGCAACACGACCTTCCTCCGGCACAGACTGGGGTTACTGCAAGGAACACCAGTAACATGGCAGCTGTGATCAGCTGGAGCTTAGGAGGGATCATGGAATGATTTGGGTTGGAAAGGATCTCAAAAGCCTTCTCATTCCACTCTTCTACCATGGGCAGGGACACCTTCCACTATCCCAGGGTGATCCAAGCCCCATCCAGCCGGGCTTTGGACACTTCCAGGGATCCAGGGGCAGCCACAGCTTCTCTGGGCAACCTGTGCAAGGGCCTTGTCACCCTCAGAGGGAAGGATTTCTTCCATATATTGAACCTAAATTTCCCCTCTGTCAGTTTGGAGCCACTCCCCCTTGTCCTGTCACTCAAGTCCCTCTCCGGCTTCCTTGCAGCCCCTTCAGACACTGGAAAACGCTGTAAGGTCTTGGAAAAACGCATGAGGAATTCCTGTCATTTCCCAGCTTTTCAGCACGGGGGAAGGAAGTGTCACTCTGTGAGGGCTGGCACAGTGTGACACCTGCCAACAAACACGGGGCTGCAACTCACAGCCCTCCTTCACCTGCATCTGGTCATGGCTGAGAGCACCCCAAGGGAAAGCACCCCTGGGAAGTGGCTGTCTCTGTGTCCTTAGCTGCACTTGATGACCTCTGACGTTTTTCCCAACCTCAAGGGTTCTGTGGCTCTGTTTCTTGTTTAAAAGTCAAGTGAGAAATGCTCTGGGCCCCGAGTCCAGGCAGGACAGACCACGAGTTCAGGTAAGTGACAGCAGGTCATGAGTAACTGTCCAAGCTCCTGCACTGTGGCCAAACAAGGAACCCCCAAAGAGGAAAGGACGTTACCAGAACATGGACTGGTGCCAGTAGGGCTTTGCAGCTCCTGTCATGTTTTCTCCAGCCAGTCTCCCGCTCACCACGGCGTGATCGTGGTGCTCCACACGCCTCCGGCCCAGTTTGATGTCATAAAAGCAGGCAGCATCCCCTGCCTTGGAGAGAACCATCCCGTGAGCACCGCAACAGGGAAAGCTTCCACCAGTGCCCAAACAAAAAACATCGGGAAGAGAACAAATGGAACAAGGAACTGAGTTTTTCTGACAAACCCCAAACACCACCACTACCTCATCCCACTCCCTGGACTCCACAGCTCCCAGTTTCTCAGCATTTTTCACTGATCTTTGGAAAAATAAACCAGCATGAAGTACGTTTTCCAGAGGAATCAAAGTCTCAACGCCCACCAAGGGACTCTTATGCAAGCGAGTGATCCAGGCTATCTTTAGGTTACCCCAACTCCTCTTACACAGCATAAATATTCCAAACTCGCCGTGGTTACCACGGCAACGAGGCGGCTGCAGCGCCTGACCAGGCTCTGGGCCTGCGCTACAACCGCTCTCCTTACTCTCCTTACTCGCTCCTGTTCACCCCGTTCACCTCCTCTGTGTCACCCCGCGTGTCCCACTGCAGCAGCAGCAGTTCCCACTGTGCCCACACTCACCACCCAGACGTGGGAGGCTGTGCCCACACTCACCACCCAGATGTTGGAGCGCGCCTGCAGCTCCGCGTTCACCCGGAACCCCCCGAAGTCCGAGTCCACCTCCAGCCCCGCTGACTTGGCCAGCTCCACGTTGGGCTCCAGCCCCACTGCAGCCACAATGTGATCCGTCTCCACCTGTTTGGGAATGCATAATTAGGATGTTAATTCCCTGCATGCCCTGCAAACGTGACCCTCTCCCTGTGTTTCCATTTACCTTCCGGCCGTCCTTCAGTTTGATCAGCAGCCGGTTGCCGGACACAGAGACGGATTTGACCACGGCATTGGACAGGACATTGACCCCCTCTGGAAACGAGCACAGGACACCTCACTGCCTGCTCAGGGCTGGGCAGATCCCACCTGCAGCAGGCGCTTGGTGCAGATGCCAGGTGAGGAACCAAGACAGAGCCCACCCGAGCTTTGCTGCATGTGCTAGTGCAGCTCTGGGGGAAGCACGAGGAGAAACCCAGCAAAAAAGTCTGGAAGCTGCTTAAATGACAATCCAAAGTACATCTCATGTCATGACAAGGCCACATCCAAAAGAATTCCCTAACACAGGTGTTCAGGAACGAAGGACACTCAATTATCTATTGCTGTGCCACAGCCAGACCCAGAGGTCCAACAAAGCAGCTTCCAAAAAAGAAAGTAACTCAGACCTGTGGGTTATCAGGCCCTGCAATCCACACCCCGCTGACATTCCTCCTCCCTCTCTCCTTCTTCATCTCCCAACGCACAGGATTATTTTGCACTTAATGCAGCAAATGGAAAAAAGTGTCTTGGATCTAACTGACTTTACCAGCCAAACACTACAGCACCTGGCCTGACCCAGGTGTGTGCATGGGCACAGAGATCGTTCCAGGGAAGCAGCCACAGGGAAGGAAAGCCTCACTGGCATCAGCAAGCCTGTTTGCTCAGCCTTCCCAGGGGAACTGCCAAGAAGCCCAGGATTCATGGCAGCTCTGTGCTGCCCAAGCTGCCGGAACTGCAACTTCCTCTGTGCTGCACCTGGGCCACTGTGCAAGGCCCAGCCCTCCCAAGGCTGCAGGGACAGAAGGGAGCTGGATGTCCCCAGGAGCAGCTGCCCGGCAGCCACCAGCCCAAACCCGCTTGGCAGCTTCACCTCTTCTGACTTTCTCCGTGGTCCAGTTGCTCAGGTATTCGGGCAGGACTTTGCCCATGTTGCCGTTCTCTGGGAACAGCTGGATCACCTCCAGGCCTCGGGTTCGTGCTGGAAGGGAAGCACGGAGCAGCAGATGTCAGGACACACATGCTTTACTTTACACAAGGAGCTGGACAGAAGTTTCCAAATCTGGGAGTTCTGACTCCCAAGGAGTCACAAAGTGACTGACCACTGCTGCACATACACCTGCAAACTCTAGGTAACGGACTTTTAGGGAAAATGCTTGGTATTTTGGCAAAAACTTTAAAAAATTACCATAAAGGCACTACTCACACACTGACATTCACAATCCAGCTGCTCACCACCTCTTTGAAATCACAGAATTATGGAATGCTTTGGGTTGGAAGGGACCCTAAAGACCATCCAGTTCCAACCCCAAAATCATGGTTTGAGAGTGGCATTGAGCACAGAGTACAAATGGGACTTTTCAGAGGGTGGAATGACTTTGCAGCTCACACTGGCCTGCAGAGCTCCCACCTCCGTGGTCAGGGGCTGCTGGGCAGCTAATGAGGGAGAGACGGGGAAAACCTCGGCCACAAAACACCCGTGGCGTTGTTTCCTTCAGGCAAACACAGAGCCTGTGCAAAAACTGAGCAGCTGGGGACCGAAAAGAAGTTTCTAAAGTCAGGCTGCTGCCACTCAGTGCCTGTCACAGCTGGGGACACACGCTCACCTCTCCTTCCCAGAGCGCAGGCCAGCTCGCTGCCGAGGAAACCACCGCCAATAATTGTGATGGACTTGACTTCCCTGGAAATCTTCTCCAGCCTTCGAAAGTCCTCAATCTGAAAGAACATTTACCCCCATTTCCAATCCTCTCTAACAGGAATGGCAGCAGAAAACATTTTGGTCATATTCAATGGCTTTTATTCACTTTGGAAGGTGCAGCAAAGTCACTCAGGAGGGAAACTTTAAAAAAATACCTAAACCCCATAATCCCACACACTGTTACAGCTCTCAGGCTGAGGCAAGCAGGTGAGTGGTTGAGTAGACTCTACCCTGGTTTTCTGCCTGGGAAAAGGAAGAAGCAGCCAATGGATTCCTGGGCACCATCTGAGGGAAGCAGTCCAAGGAAGGACCATCCCAGACCAAAGCAGAAGAGTTTAAAAACTGAAAACAGTGGTAAGTGGCTCTGATTTGTCCAGCCTCAGCCGGGCTGGCAGCACCTGGAGGTTACCTTTCGGAACAGGGTCAGCCTCTTCTGCACGTCCTTTCCTGCTCTCTCGATGGCAGGCAGGTTCCTTGGGGTTCCCCCTGGGCACAAGGAGGAGAGAAGGGAGACTAATGACACCACGGCCATGGCACTGGACATCCAGACAGGGCAAAGCTGTCTCAGATCTCAATTGTGCTTCCTAAGCTGTTCCAGTATGGGAATATCCCAGTATCCCTGTTGCTGCCTGAACGTCCCAGAAAATCTGATGATGCAAGGCAGCTGAAAAACCCAGCATGGCTGTCTGCACAACTGTCCTTCATGTGACTGCTCCACATCACGTCTGACACTGCAGAAACCTCTTCTCAAATAGAACCAAAGAATCATGGAATGGTTTGGGTTGGAAGGGCCTTAAAGCTGATCCAGTTCCACCCCTGCATGGGCAGAGACACCTTCCACTATCTCAGGCTGCTCCAGGCCCTGTCCAGCCTGGCCTTGGACACTGCCAGGGATCCAGGGGCAGCCACAGCTTCTCTGGGCACCCTGTGCCAGGGCCTCCCCACCCTCACAGGGAACAATTCCTTCCCAATATCCCACCTAACCCTGCCCTCTGGCACTCCCCATTGTCCCGTCACTCCAGACCCTTGTCCAAAGTCCCTCTCCAGCTCTCTTGGAGCTCCTTTAGGCACTGGAAGGCTCAAAGATCTCCCCAAAGCCTTCTCTTTTCCAGGCTGGACTCTCCCAGCTCTCCCAGCTTGGCTCCACAGGGGAGGTACTCTAGAGAATTTATCTCTAGCTAAATGTCACTGAAATAAAAAGCCTGGCACGAGACCAGGAACAAGAGAAAAAGCCCAGCACTTACCAGTGGCAATGAGACATTTGTCATAGGAAATCTGGGTCCCATCACTGAGCTTCACCGTGTTCCCTCTGACATCCATGTGCACAACCTGCAAGGTGAACCCAGCTGAGCTCGAGCTCTTCACTTCATGGACTACTGAGCAGAGATGCCAACCTGGAATTACCCTTCTCCCACCTTTCGGTTTAGGGCAGGGGCAGGAGTGGGGAAGTGAGACGACTGGAAGTGGGAATTGAGACAACTTCTTTGGGAGTCACCATAGCTCAGGTTGATCTTCCCAGGGTCTGAGTCTGAAATGGGCTCAGACACAGCACAGCTCAGCAGGAAGAGGAATTACTGACATTTATCATAGCAACATACAAACAACTGAGGATATAAATATTTTAGAAGGTTCACCATAAATTTCTCCACCTTCCTGCTGCTTTGGCACAGTGCTCCTGCTCACCTCATCACCCACTGCCTCGATCTCTGTGCTCTCCTCACCTCACCCTCCAGCCCACACAGCCCAGTTCCCACTTGTCACACCCCATCTCTAAGGTCTACATATTTTTGTCCCATGCCCAGACTCCAAACTTATCCTCCTCTCTTCCTCATCATTTTCCCTCAGCTCCCATTTTCAAACTTCACATCAGATTAGCATAGTCTCTGCTCCATCCCACTTTTCCCAAACTTATCCAAATTCCCCTTCCCAGCCAACTCCCCCTCCAACTCCAGTGGTTCAGTACCAGCCTAGAGTGCAGGCTCTGCTCAGAAGAGCTGCAGAAACAACAGCCAGTGCTGTACCCACCTTCTTGCCAGGCAGAACTGCCACCCCACCATTTTCCACAGAAGACAGGTCCTGGACAGGCACGTAGAAAGACGGCGGCTGGAAATAGATACTGAGAAAAGCTCCATTATCAAACAGGTTCCCCTTGCTCTGGCATACCAGAAATCCAGCTGTTCAGCAACTCCAACGAGACGAAGACAACTCTGTGCATCCATAACAAGCTCCACAATTATTTATCTATTTTTAAGAATTAGGGTCTTCCCACTGTTGAAGTTTGGGGGTTTGGATCACAGAAACACAGAACTGGTCAGGTTGGAAAAGATCATCCAGTCCAACCACCAAGTAAGGCTTAGTCACAGGAGTCACACAAATCAAGCGTGATCCCATGTTCCTGGACCTCTGCTCTAACCTGTGGAGCTTCACCTTTATTAACTTATTTCCCAGGACTCCTGCCCAAAGAGGGACATGTCATGGGGGAATCCCAACAAAGTTCAAGAGGTATCGAGTACTGAGCGAGCTCCAGTGGGAAGCAAATTCCTCGAGTCCTGCCAGCACTGACACACTGGCTGGTGGTTCTCTCCCAAGAACAGTTTGGTCATTGTCACCCTGTCACCAAACACTCTCCTTCTCCCTGTCCCCTGCAGTGCCACGTACCTCCTCTCCTTGCCATTCCACTGCTTGAACCGCAACGTCTCCGTCACGTTGGGATCATCGGAAAACCACAGTTCTTTGGAAAGGGGTGGACGCATGTAGGGCAGGGCAGGGTCTTCAGACACGATCAGCACCTTTAATTGCCAGGAAACACATCAGCTGGAGGGACAGCAGCAAATGGGAGCACACACAGAGGCTCCGGAGCAGGACAGCTCTTACCCGCGCTCCGGGGTCGCGGGCCCGGATGGATCTGGCAGCAGCGAAAGCAGCAGTTCCTCCACCAATGAGCAGGAAAGGGACGTGGGATGGGACCTTGGCAGCTGCAGGTGACAGATGGGACAACTCACTGCAAGCACAGGCAAACAGCCCAGCCCCGGGGCACAGAGTATGACACCAAGGGCCTTCTACATCCAGACTTCCTTTGGGAATTGTCCTCCTTCTGCCCCAGTACCCTTCCAAGAACCCCGCTGCTGCTTCCCCCGGAGCTGCTCCCTGCAGGAATCAGTCAGATTTCAGCAAACTGTTTTTTCTAAGCAAGCCTGAAACTCTGCACTGGCCAACCAGTGAACAGCTTATAAGAAAGGGAAGTTCCCCAAAAAGCCAAGGCACGTTTTTCTGTAATTTTGTTCAAGGAGACAACTTTTGAGTTCCTGCAGAAGGCACCTCCTCCTACAGGCAGGTCCTGTTGCTGAGCAACACGCCGCTAATCCGTGGGCGGGGACAAACCAGGCACTTCAGTGTCAGCACCAGAACTCACCTGCTGTGCCCCGAGGAGCAGCACCTGGACCTAAAAGGGAAGAAAGACACCGCTTAATTCAGCGAAGCACAGGCTGCAGCTTGGGAGCTGCAGTTCAGGGCTGACTGCAGGATGAACAGGCTCTCCAGCAGCCAGGGAAAGAGGCCCTCTGGAATCAGTGTCCTTGCCAGACTGTGCAAAGGCAAAAGCCAGAACCAGGGCTCACTCTTTTCTCTTTTTATCACAGGAGTAAATGAAATCGGCCCCAAGAGACCTCCTCAGGATGGTCTGTCAAACAGCCTGTTCTGGGTCATGGAGCCAGCACTGTCTCCTGTGCTGGGAAGTCACAGAATAACAGAATCCCAGAATGGGTTGGGTTGGAAGGGACCTTAAAGCTGATCCAGTCCCACCCCCTGCCATGGGCAGGGACACCTTCCACTAGACCAGGCTGCTCCAAGCCCCGTCCAACCTGGCCTTGAATGGGAATTCTGAAACAACGGCCCACACTGAGAGGTGCAATCCTATGAAGGCACATCTGTGACTCCAGAGAGGCTCTGTTCTGTTTGTTTTGGAGGCCTCAAGCTCACGAAGAACAGAGCTGAGCCCCGAACTGGCAGGCTGGTACCCACCCGAGGCAGAGGATTCATCGTCTTGGGAGTGCGTGGTTATCGTCGAGACCCGGCTGATGTATCGCTCTTTGTTATCTCTCAGTGTTTTGTACACCTGCAGGCAGACAGGAGACATTTACCTTGTACACCCTACAGCACCCAGGCACCATCCTGCTGCTGCCCCTGACAGGCTTTTGTCCACCCCATGTGCTGGAAAAGCCAGTGACAACACGTGGGGCAAAATACACCTCCCTGCACAAGGTGCCCACTGAGAATGTGCTCAGAAATCGACCTGCTCCACCTGGTGTGATGAGCCTTGGATGCCTGGCTGCTTCCCAGAAGCAATGAACCCTCCTGTAGGTGTTTGGCTGCACACCTGTTCCAAGGGGAACCAGCTCCAATGAAGGAAATGCAGCCAAACCAGCCCCAAGACCACATGCAAGCTGGGCCACGACACAACACAAGGCTGCAGAAATGGAAGACAAATCCAAAGAAAAAGCATCTCCCAGCTTCCAAAGGCCAGAGCAGCTGGACAGAGCCAATGACCTGGCTGGCTTTCTCTAGGCCAGGCGATACAGGCACGGTGGTGGCAGTGGGGACACCCCTGACATTAGCAGGGCCTTGAGCCAGGGTAGCGGGGCTGCTGCAGGCATTGGCCCTCGGACATGGAATCTCTTCCAGCTGAATGCTGACCTGTTTATTTGACTCTGAAGCTTGGGATACAGCATAAGCAGAGCCTGCAGGTGCAATTTACTGGTACAGACAAGGAGAGAACATCCTTACGTCATGTGAACTTGCAAGAAAAACTGGTAAGGGACAGGAGCTGAAGACACTGGGAGTGCTGGGAGCAGGTCAGAATCCAGTGTTTTTCCCCAAGAAAAGGGTAAAAAATTAGAGGGAAGCAAACCTTTCTTTAAGGCAAAACCCAGCCTTGCTAATAATCTCTATCATGTGCATGACATCAAATTTCATTTGCCAATCCTCACAAGTTAGTGTTTTATAGCAAATAGTCTCAAACAAGAATGGAGGAATTTAATGCCAGGCACAAAAAAGAGCACGGGACAAAAGCCTGTCCAGGGAACTGGAGAAATGTCAGAAATATTGGAAAACAAGAACTTGTCAGTGTTGAGAAGAATAAAGATAAAGGTATTTTTAAAGCCTTTTGCTTAAAGACAGGAAAGCCAAAGTTAACAGACCACCTCTGCCTTTACAAGCAGAACCAGGAAGGTTTTAAGCAAGTCCAAAGGGCAGCATACAGCAAAGTAAATCTGATCCTTTAGGAAAAAACACTATTATGCACAGGCAAAACCTCAGATCAGGCCTTGAGGATAAATATTTCCAACGGGACAGTGTCAAGTTCTTTCTGGTCAGAAACAGAACTATCCTTTGCCAGGACATGGGGTGATGTTTCAGTGCTCTTCCCTGAGGAAAGCACCAAGCTGGACAAATTTTCTTCCCTTTAGCACACTTATATTCAGGTATTACTTCCTTTTCTGCATGCCAACATTACTGATATCAGGAGAGGTGCATTAATTAATAATTTGTGCCCTTACACAGTCACAAACCAAAGATGGCCAGTTTGGGTTTAGATTCACTTAGTGTGGAAAGGTTAATTCTAAGGCAGGTTTCCCCACTAAGAACTGCACCACCTGGGAATATCCAGTTCGTAACCTTAAATTATTTGGCAATGTCCCTTGAAAATGAAATGCCTGAGGCCAGGGAGCACGAGGAGGGCTGGAAGTGAGGGGTAACAGGCTGGGAGGTACAGACAGGTGCCCCCCCTCCACCCTCCCACCCCACAAACACCTTTAGGGAAGAGTCTTACATAAGCTCCTGTCCCAGTGACTGTTCCTCCCACTATTAAGTATAACAAGAGGTTGCTGCCAGCTTTGCCAGGAACACCTGAAGACGTCAGGGATCTAGAAGGGCATCTTAGCTGATGGCATTGCAAAACTGCAGGGGAAGACAGGCAATGGAAGAGAAGAGGGAAAGAGCTGAATATTAGGAAGGATTCTTGATTAAACAGGTCTTGGGAAAAGCAGAGTGTGCTTTGTAATTTCAGCTACCTTGTCTGCCAAAAAAAAAAAGGGCAGCAGGGCACAGGAAAGAATTGTATTTAAAGGATATTAGAAAATATTTTTCTTCCATGCACTGTTTTGAATTCTTTCTCCCTTTTCCAGGAGCTTCCTTAGAAGAAAACTGGGATTTGGAACTTTTAATGAACATGATCCTCCAAGAGAAAGAGCTTGGAAACAAAGATTCGTGTGGTCTAAACTTGGGATCTATCCACTCCCAGCCAATGCTGATACTCTTCAGCTCTCTGGGAATGTCATTTACTCTTTAAGTCAGGCTGAAAATCTTTATCCTTTTCAAGTAGGACATAAATGCTGCCCAGCTGGGGGCTGATTTGCTATACTTACACAAGTTAAACAAATGTTCTGAACTGAGATTTGGCAAGGAATGGTTTGTCCCATACAAGACAACAGACAGAGCTGTGGTTGGCCATAACAAAAAAACCCGAGTGCCTTTAAGGTAAAAAACCGTAAAAGGTAACTGAAATTACAGTCAAAACCCAAGTAATCGTAAGAAGTTAATTTTCATTTAGCTCCCCTTGAAGTTTTCTGAAGGAGGAAGCAGAGATAAAGCTACAGAGATCAAAAGCTGAGTAAAGAGAGCTGGAATACAGCAAATGCTCGACAGGAGAGATGGATTGCGGCTTCTTCCCAGGAACCACCTTTCTACTTACATAGGCACCTGCTCCTAAGGTGGACAAGCCCACAATTAGGACAAAAACCGAATTACTGCCCTTTTCCCCAGGCACGCCTGTGCTAGCCACTTGTCTGCTCAGCTGCAGGTCTGGGGGCACATTCCAGCGCTGCAACAACGTGCCTAAGGAACACAATTTATTGGAGAAAACAACACAAAAACACCGTCAATACAAAGGTAAGTCTAGAAATTTAGAGACTAAGTCAGTTCTGAACCCAAACAAACTCCTTGTTTGGAAAACCCAGCCCCACATCTGAGCAACCGCAGGGCATTATCCGGAGCCACAACAGTGTGCTCCGGGCAGCTGTGGAGACCAAAATATCTGTAAGATCAAGGGGTAACTGAAATAATTGATAGCAGGAGCATCTCTGGGCAGCTGGAAAGGCTGCCTGCAGCTGGAGCCTCCAGCCGCACGGGGCTGGGCGAGCACAGAGATGCGTATTGGTGGTTCCTACACCTTCTCCAGGCCTCTCCTGTCCGAGGGTGCACCTGGCTCCAGCAAAAGCAAGCAGAGGCTGAGGTAACCTGGCCGGGACGGGCAGCAGGGATAGTTACACCGGCACCAAACTCCCTCTGCTCACACAGCTCATTCCACCGGGATAAACCGCCAGCAGGAATGGGGTTCTGCTGGCAGAAAGGGCATCCCCGGTGGGAATGAGCAGATCCGGGTGCAGGCACCTCCCGCCGCGCAAGCAGGACGAGGAGCACCCCTGGCTGAGCCGCTGCACAGCGTTAATTTCTCCATCACCAAATCGCAGCCAGCGGCCGCCCCAGCTCACCCCCGAACGGAGCGACGGCGGGGGCGGCTCCGAGCGCTGCTCCAGCACGGCCCGTGCTCCCGGGAGAGGTTTGGGCTCTCCCCATCCCCACCTCACCCCTGCCCGAAGGCACTTATTTGTGACAAAAACCGCAGCAAAGCCGCCAGCACCCGAAAAGCGACCGCGATCCCAACCAGCCCCGGGCCACTGACGCCGTCCCAAACGCGTTCCCGAAGCATCCGCACCCCCGCCGCCCCGCGCCCCTCCCGCAGCG
>VZTG01006544.1:0-147371 GCA_013397845.1 Melanocharis versteri
CTCCCATGGAGCTGAGCTGCTGGGGCGGAGACTGGGGGCTGCCGTCCCTGCACCCGGAGTCCCTCACCGTCATGGTAACGGCGGCGGCACCGCCCGGCCCGGGAGGGAGGGAGCCGCGGCGCCCTGGGGCTTGCCTGCTGCCCGCACGGACGTCCGCGGGGCTCCTTCTTGCCCCGGGAGAGGCCGGGGGTGGGAGGCGGGATGTTGGGCCCGCGGCGTGGGCCTGGCTCGTTCCCCGCGGGAGACGAGGGCAACGCTGCCGCCCTTCCCGGGGGCGCCGGGCCCTTCCCGGGGGCTCTGCCGCCCTCCCCGGAGGCTGCGGGGACTCTGCCCAGCGTTCCTTGGAGGCGCATTAGGGCAATGAAGCCCGACCGAAACCCGTCGCGCACCTGCTGGTGCTTGGTCCTCAGTGCACGAAGGTGTTTAACACAACTTCTAAAGCTCTGTCTTATGCTTTTCTTACACATTGTGACACGTTTTCTCCCCTGCCTTCCAATCTTTATTGCAGGCTTACGCCAAATTTTCTGGTGCTCCTCTGACAGTGAATACTACAAATAACTTCTGGAGAGCTCCGAAAGGTACCATCTTTGCAGCCTTTATTATTTTAATTACAGCTGTGTTAAAAATGTAGGTTCCAGTTTCTGTGTTTGCATTGGGTTTGAATTTGTGAGTGCAGTCTGCCCCAATTAAATGACTTCACAGGATCAAGTGTGATGAATTTGTGAGAATGAAATAATGGAAGTCATAAATAAAGTGCTCCAGAGGACAGTTTATTAAATGTGTATGGGTGAGGCAGCAGACAGTTAACAAAGCAGTGATGCCAGGTACACAACTGTCTCAGGCGGTCTGAATTGATGGTATAGTGAAAGCAAATTTGTAAGCTTTTTGCACTTTGCATATTTACAAAGGTAGTAACTGGACTTGTGTAGGGAAGAGCTCTTTAGTTACCTGTAGCTTAATGGGTTGGTACAGTTGGAAGTGGAATGTGAGCCTCATCAAGTACAGCTTACACCAGCTGGGATGTTTGGTATTGTGCTGAATTGGAAGGTTTGACTGAGGAAAGGTGAAGGTAAGCTGTCAGAGAGGACTTCTTTGTTTTGGATGCTTCTATTCATTGCTTATTTGTTTGCTCAGCAGTTATTGTTGTGTTGTATTTAAGAGAGGTAAAATCATTGCAGGGTTAAAGTTCTCTGTCACTTATACTTAACCACATTGTCAGTTCAGGCACTACCGTATTCATGCAGAAGTTGAGCCTTGGGTCTTGCTTTTCAGTGAGTTGTTTTCTGTTAGGGGAAAGTAGCTGGGTGGACTTCCTAGAAATTTGGTGGCTATCCTCATAAGGAAAATACATAAAATGAATTAAGAAAGCAGTTTAAAGTTTAGTTTAGTAAGTGTTGGTGATAATTGATATTTTAATATTATTTAGCACTGTCCTGTTGGGCTCATTGTGGCAGTTACGTTGTGAATGTGCTGTAATGTAGCCCCTGTTACAGAGATTTTGCACTCTACAGGCTTTGATCCTGCAATCTTCTGACTAAAAGCTGTCCAGTCAATTGAAAAGAAGCTCAGAGGTGGATGAATTGAGAGGGCAGTTGGACTGAGTTGGAATTTTTGTCTTAAGATGAACATCTGAATTCTGGTTGTCAAAGTATTGGATACCTAGCAAAAAACGTTGGCTTCAGTCTGATTTGATGTTGCCCTTTTTATGTCTTATTATTAGTAAAGGCCACAATAGACTAAGAGTATTTGTAACCTTGGTTGAACTCTCCTGCTATGTAAAATTTTATGTTTATGTTTAAATGTTAGGAAAATCAGAGCATGCTGCTGAGAAAAGAAAAGTACGTACAGTGACTGATTGCTTTCTAGTTATGTTAGAACTCATCCATACAAATTGTTGACTGTATTATTTATGTGTTCTAGGAGATCTACCTATCCTGGTATCAGAAGACATTGTTGTTTCTCAGCCAGCAAAAATACTAAACTTCTTAAGAAAGCAGGTAGGTCTCTTTCAAGAAGATTTGTTTTCTTTGACTTGAAGCGACTCTTGCGTGTCTCCTTCATACACTGATGCAGGTTTCCAAAAACCTGCAGTTTAGTTCTGACCCAGTGCTTCTCTGTTTCTCATACGTGCATGAGAATTGCAAAATGGTGGATAAGAAATTGCTCTTTAAAAGTTTGGTCTTTAAATTAGTTGTGTGAAAGATTTAAAAATAAGCATGAAAAGAATTGAATTGAAAAGGACGACAAACTGTCCTTAATTGCGCAGTTTCTTACTGATCAGCCTGCTTGTAATTATAACACTTTTAATGTCATTATGACTTTGCAGACCTAGGATATCACAGTTTAGGTTAACAGTTTAAATAGGTCATTTCCAAGTGCTCTTATTTTGAAAGATAATACCTACAGCGTTGTTTTTAATCTATGTATTTTTTCTATAGCTTGTAACATAAAAATGTCTGCAGGCGTTTCTTGATGCACACCAGGTTATTGCCTCTCATTTGCCTTTTGTAGGGCTCCTAATGTTTTGTACACAAAGAATAAAGCTGTACGATTTCTTCTTTTTACAAAGTATAAAGATATCTAATAAACCATGGCATCATCTTTTTATTCCTAAGATGGTCTGCTAGCCCAGTATTCTGCTTTTACATTAGAAATGCACTTCCCGTCTGGTCAGATGATCTGATGAATGCCATGTTAGTGAAACTTCAAATCTTCATGGGGAGAAAAACAGAATTTGAAAACTGCATTTGAGATGGAATTTTAGACAGTTGGTTTAAAATTCTGAAGTTTCAGATTCATCTGGATTGAATTTGAATTTCGTATTCATGTGCATTACAAAGGTTCCATAATGTTGGGGGGAAAAACCCTCTTAATGTTAAAGTATAACAGTTGTATGCTTGCTTTTCAGATGTTCAGGTGTCAGCACTGTCCCTTTGTTTGTAAATTAATGAAGCAAATCTACTCGCTCCCTTCCAGATTTTTCAATCCTTATAATGTATCTTAGAAGAAACCAGTGTTAGAATTAAAAGTTCAGTCAGTAACTGCATTAATTTAGCTTATATTTGGTCCCTTACATTGTTAGCATCCAGGTTCTTAACTTTTAGAACGTTCATTAAAAGCAAAATACAGGAATGCATGCCTTTTTTTTTTATGCATACACCTGCTGAAGTGTCAGATGCTTCTTCAGAAATAACAATGGAGACTTACCAGAGGTTTGCTACATCTCTGAGTATTGAAAAATGGCCTCTATATTGCTGGACATTTGCTTGTAAACAAATAGGAAGGAGATACAATAATTGTTTTGGAAATAGAAGGGCCCAAAGCTCTAGGATGGGGAAGTGGAAAAGTGAGATGGAACAAGATTTGTCAGAGTTGGCCTGAAGAAGGAAAATTCTAGTGAGTGCATTCTTTCTGTCCCAAAAATTGTTTATATATTTGCTGCCTTGATAGCTGTTAAGTTTGAAGTAACTTTGCATTGATCATGTTTTTTGAAAGTTCTGCGTAAGACTGTTTTTTTTTTAATTCGTAGAAGTACAATGCTGATTATGATTTGTCTGCAAAACAAGGAGCTGATACACTGGCATATATTGCACTACTGGAAGAGAAACTGCTTCCTGCTCTGGTAAATATTAATAAATACTTTGTAATGGTCAGAATATTTGGAATTGAATGGTGTAAGAGGTGCCCAGCATGAGAAACATTAAAGTCTCTTAGCCACAGCCCTGGCTGGAACATAGTTGCTTTGTTAATCTGTTTTTTGGAAATACTGCCTAGCAACTTTTGAAAAGGAAATAAGTGTGTATTTGTGGAGTGTCAAGTAATAATAGTAGATTTATGAAAGACGCTTTAAAAGTACACTTACAAGAATTTTTTCATTTAGTTTTTTTTTTTCTGTTGGTCTTTGGAAAACAGTATCCTGAAAACACCTTATTGTGGCTGGTTTTTGTTTCATTTGATTTCCTGAAAAACCTTTGATTAAGATGAGTCTGATGTGAGACACACAACTGAAAGCCTTTTGAACCGTTGAGTTAAAACTTTTAATAAATTAAAATGCCCATCAGTAGCTTAATTTTTCATTTCTAAATAAGACGTGACTATTTGCCCTCACTATTTCGGTGTAATTACATTAGACCTATAAGACCCACAGACACTGAGTCTCTTGAATGACTTTGGTTTCAGTTTGTACAGGGAAAAATACTCTGACCAGATGATATCATAAGCTAGCCTTTTCAGCTGACCCTGATTTCAAATTCATAATTTCGTAATATCCGTTATTTTAAGATTTATATAAAATTTCAAAACAAAATTCCAGAAATTTCAAGCCTGTTTCTGTATGTCTGCACCTTTTTTTGTAATATATTTTCAATATACTCTGTGTGTGTGTGTGTGTGTGTGTATTTATCTGTACATACATAGTACATACATAATTTTATGCAGATGCATATAGATCTCTGTAATATCTTTGGAATTTTCTTTATTTGGAGGGTAACTATTGCCTTACTTACGTACTCCTACACAGAGGATTAGTATATTCCTTTACAGAGCCTGATAGCCTTAAATTACAATAATTCCTGGTTCTTCTGCTTTTCTGAGAGAGGTCTTGCATATCAAGTGTCACGAGATGTCTACTCATGTTATTCAGATTTCAGTTATATTTTTCTTCATGTTGATACAGCTGCACACTTTCTGGATTGAGGCTGAAAATTACTGCAGTGTGACAAAGCCATGGTTTGCCTCAAGGATTGCCTTCCCACTGAGTTTGTATCTGCCTGGAAAGATGTCCAGGGAAGCGCTGAACAGGATCTTGCTGACTAAGGGAGGGCCTCCACTTTACAGTCTCACTGAAGTGGAAGCACAGGTATGTGTTGTGCAGTAAGGAATTCATAAGTTGCTTCTGTCAAAGACAAGAACTAAAACAGTCTAGCACACTGTCAAATGATGAATGGTGCTGTGCATGCTAGCCTGGCTACACCTAGGGCTCTTAGACAGTCTTGTGTCTCATCAGATATACAGGGATGCCAAGGAGTGCCTAAATCTCCTGTCGAAGAGATTGGGAACATCTCCGTTTTTCTTTGGAGATACGTGAGTGTGATTTTTTTTTTTTAAATTATTTTGGTAAATGACTAATAAAAAGGTACCACGTAACTCTGTGAACACTTGAAACACTTGAACTTTTTTTTTTTACCTGCCAGAATGTTAAAAGTGCTTCCCAATAGTTTTATGTCTCACGCTCTGCTTTTCAGATAAATCTGAATGAGCTAACAGGGCACAAATGAGATTGTTGGACTGAGTCAGTGTGGTGTCTTCCTTATCCTGCTTTTTTCTGGAGAGAGGGAAAGGTTGCCCACAGCTGCTAAGAAAATGTGAGGTGCACTGGAGGGCACTTTTCTGGCTGCTGGATATCACCTCCTGGCTTTGTATGTAGAAAAAAATGCTTTAGGCTGCCCTTATGGGAGTAGGGCATAGGTCCAGGAGCACTGTTCCTGTGGTATGTGTGCAGAGTAGGAAGCAGATAGGGCCAACAACATGGAGCCAACAGGTCTTGAAAAGCATGATCTCTTCTTTATCTGTTGAAGTTGGACCAGTCCATGAGGGAGGATCCTGGTCCCCAGTCCCCAGCATGACTTTTGTGGTGCCAGCGAGGTGTTTTAGAGTGGCTTGTTTGTCAATGTATGGGATAGCATGACTATGTTGTAATGCTGACATTACTGTTTCAGCTTGCCAGCATGTCTCTAGTTAAGAGATGCTGAAAGGAATAGATAGTTGGTACAAAGCATTTACCAGGTTAAAAGGCAAAGGTGGAGTGACAGAAGGGCTGACTATATTCTGTCCTGAGTTGTAGTTGACATACATGGAAAACTAGGTTGTAGAAGTCGTAAAAGTCTTACCTCGAGTTACTTCAGTGTTTTCTTGTGTCACTATTTTTAGGCCTACCACCTTGGATGCCTTTGTGTTTGGTTTCCTTGCACCAATTTATAAAGTGTGCTTCCCGAGGGTACAATTGCAAGAGCATTTGAAACAGCTTCCCAATCTGTGTCGATTTTGTGATGATATTTTAACTTGCTACTTCAGGTTAACTGTCTCAGGTAAGCTGTGTTTCTTTTCTCCTTTTTGTCATCTGTACTCCTATTGGGATTAGTACTCCAGGATTCCATTTTTGAGCCGAGGCAGATTAGATTTCATATGGTTTATGCCAGACTTCCTGTGGGGAAATGAAGAAACTTCTGAAGTTGGGCAGAAAGGATTCAAAATTAAAAGCAAGTGTTAATACTCAGTTTTAGATGCTGTCAAGCATTGGCAAAATCTTATGGCTCACGCTTAGTATTCCTGATTTTCTCACATGGAATGGCTTTTCCACTTAAATTCTTCTTTGCGTAAAAATACTGCATGAACTCTCTCTCCAATGTGAGTTTATTTTTTAAGAATTTAAAGGCTTTTGTAAATACCTTTTCACTCTTCATCTTTCTACCTTCACTCTCCAGGCCATTCTCCAGCTGGACAGGATACAGCAGATGCTAATCTGCAGAAACTCACACAGCTTGTAAATAAGGAATCCAACTTGATTGAAAAGGTTACTTTTGCTTCAGTATCTTTAATTTTACTCCTTTGTTTTGGTTACTTGTTCACAGATATCTTTGCATGGCAATTGCAACTGTACAGTGGACTTTATTTTAATTATGTCTTTTCTAGTGAGTTACATTATGTAGAGAGGCGGGAAGAATATTACATCATTTGGAAGGAGGAATTAATGAAGCCTTGCACTAAAAAAGTATTTTTAATACAACCAAAAGAACATTGTCTTGCAGGTGTGCACATGAACAAAAGAGTGGTATCTTTCCGCAAGCGTACATTCAGCAAAGGAGGAGGCAAACATATTGGTCAAAACTCAGAAATGGTCCTGCAAATTAAGACTGATCACCAGCTTTCCTTGCTCCCAGCTGCATGCTGTAGTAACTAACCAGTAGTCACTCTTCTCCTGCTTGTTCTACATCTAGCTGTTTTTACTTATGTTCTTTGTTTCTGAGGCTGTCACTCAGCACCTATCAAAAGCTATACAACTTATCTGAAAAATACTTGTGAAGAATTAGCTTTTTCATGCAGATAGAACACTTCAACTGAAAGGGTAGAAGGCATTTCTTCCTGGAAAAGATCAGTGTGTGAAATAGATCATTAACTGTGATAAGCTTCTGTAGCGTTAGGTATTGATGTTCTTTCTGGCATTGAAATGTGGCTGTGGAAGTTTTAAACAATGGGTTACATAGACATTTGTCAGGTATGATTGAGGAGAAGCTGATCCTGTCTTGAAGAAATGGAATAGACTAGGCAGCCTCTGCAGATCTCCCTTGTGCTTTTATTCTGTAGCAACTAAACTTTTTGAGACCACATTACACAAAGGGCATTAGATTGATTTCCTATGAAAATGTAAATTGTTTATATTCAGAGATTAATTTTAACCTGTCTTGGAAAAGGTCTTATCAAAAGCGCTTTATTAAGTACTTTTTGAAATGTATAGCTAATACAAATTCACTCAGCATCTCCAGAACATTTCTGATCTCAAAAGATTTATTCTTGCATGGTGCTGAATATACAGAAGCATCCATTGATGTTAGCAGTTTGACTCCTGAGCTGCCTTCTCGCAGCATTTGGCTATTGTGCAATATTTGACAATATAGAGTTGGTGTTGCTTCCTTCGGTAATCTTGACCAAATAACTTGAGCAGAAGCACATCCAGTTGCCCTGGGTTTGATGCACCATATATAAGGGAATGCATAGCAGCTCTAACAGAAGCATATATTTGGGAGTGGAAAGAAACCAAAGCACCGGTGGTTGCTGGTCCTGACAGTAAACATACACCAACCCAGTTTTAGTCATGGCAGCCCTGACAAATAAGACTAATTGTGTAATCAATATTCTGCTGTTGCCAGATCCGGCTCTCATTGTTTCTCTGCAGATGGACGACAACCTTCGTAAGAGTCCTCAGCATCTCCCTCGTAAGCTCACAACACTCAAGCTTGCTGCAGGTGGAGAAGAAAGCAGTCCAATGAGTCGTTTATCACCTTGACACCTCTTGTTGCCTGTACACGTGTGTTTTGTAACTCAACTGAGTGCCACAGTAAATTTTTTTCATGTGAATGTTTTGCAAGGGAAGAATCTGCTAACGGGTACAAGTAGAGATGAAGCAGAACTTTATAATCTTCTATCTACCTGTTCTTTTAAGAAATTGCGTAGATCAGGCTGGCCACACACTAAGCTAAGCTAAGCTAAACAAAGCTTACTACTGCAGATGGTAACATGATTTTGTACAGCATATTTTTGCCTTTAGCCTAGCAGAAGCGTTTACCTAAAGTTAAAAATCTGCTTATGGAATGTTCACTGTTATTTTGTGTGTTTTGATTTTACTGTAATCATGTTACTGTATGCAAGTGGGTATACTCTTTGTCTGAAAAGGACAAAGCTCAGTTGCAAAGTCTGAAAAGACAAAATGTTGCCATTCATGGCAGCTGAGAAATGAGAAAAATGACAGGAAGGTAAATATTTTTATTGTGCTTTAATGAACTTGGGGTTTGTGTTTTATGGTTGTTTGTATCTTTGAAAATTTGTTGTGTTGTAATTTGAAGGGGATTATTGAAAAGCATGTGCGCTATGGGGATTAAAATGATGCACAATGCTAACATTTCACAGTACCTCGTATTAGTGCTTTGTGGAACAGGCTTAACCTGTGCACAGGGTAATACCACATGCTGCAAAACTGTTAAGTCAAAATCTGTTAAGAAAACTTGTAGTGGATGGAGAAGTTTGATTAGTTGCTGTCAGGAGGAGACTTGACTAGCAAACGTACTGCATCTATGGATTGAAAGGGACTGGTTAGGGCTTTATAAGAAAGCTGATGTAGGCTTTTAAATGTATCACAAATGCCTCTTAATTAGTTTTGTCGTGTTTTTTAATAAGCACTACAGTTCATTCAAAAATTAAACTAAAAATTGCCCAAATTTTTGTATGATGGTCTATCTAGTTCAGAGTTCTTTAGTCTTTGCAAACTGTGCTATATTGCAGGGCATATTTCTTCTGTTCAGTTATATTTTCTCTTTAACAGCAGCCTTGCCAGTTATGGAGACCCAAGCAATTCTGTTACAAGAGAGATGCTGTAGTTTTTTACTGGCAAAGTACTGGCAGATGCTTCATGAGTAGGTGTAAAGAGAATTAGATGAGGAGATTGGCCAAAATGGCAGTGCTTGGGATACAGAATTCTGATAGCTGTATGTGTGGGATAACTGTTCTGGGGTTTTTTTGTGTTGCTTTTCTGGCCAAATCGAAATAGTCTTTTAGCTTCCCTTCGGCTACTAGTCATGTTTGAGATACACAGATAAATTACTTCCTATTTGTAAAGACAAGGTGGTAGATTGTGTACGTATTGTACCTTTGGACTTGATATGTAAGGAATGTAATATCTTTAGCATTTCTTAATTGAAATGTTGGGTTTCTAATGAGCACTTTAAAATACTGTTTAAGCTTCATGCTCTTACTAGAGTATTTGTTGCAGTGATTTGAAATTAATTTAGCTCATATTCATGATAACTGTATAAACTGACAGTCCATTACAAGCAAAAGTAATTAAAATGTTAAAAATTCTTACTTCCTGTACCTTGACAAGATTTACGTGATATCAAGTCACATAGCTTTCCAGAGCTTTTGTTTTACAAACACGGCTATGGAGAATATGCCTTAGTTTGTCACTTTTGTGAATACATACACTCAACCTATAAAATCTCTTTGTAAAAAGAGTTGTTATTCCAAGATTAAAATTTTGGATATTTAGTGGAATTTGGTAGAGTTTTTTGTGGAATTTATGTTGAGTTTTTTGAGTGCTTTTCTTTTTTACTTGTAAAAAGGTTTATCTGGTCCATTAAGAAAAAGGACAAGAAATTGAAGCAACTTAGCATATGCATTAGATCAGATTTTAAATTTTTATCACACCTCTTTAGTACCATTCCTTTCTTTCAACACAGCCGCTTTTGGGAAGGGGGGAATGGGGAGGCACACATTTGCTGATCTTATGTGAGCTTTGGACTGTGTGACACTGAAATTTTGGTAAACAAATGCTCAAGGAACTTCATTCATTTGATGGCAGAGGATAACAAGGCTGGAGATCACAGCAAACATTGCTTGCAGTCATGCACACCATCCCAGGCAACCAGTGGGGTGCACAGCCATACACTTCCTTATTTTACTTTCTATCTAAGGTGAAACCTAGACTCCTTTATGTGGGCAATGTCATCCCTGGCCTGGTAACTCCGGCTTGCCCATTAGTTTTCTGGCATATTTTGTGTGCCTGAGTTCTGGAGCTGGGAGGTGAATGCTTTCCAGGGTGGGGTCAATTTGAGTAACTCTGTCTGCATCTGAAGTAGTCAAAGCTGCTTCTCTGGCTAGGGAAGAAAGATGGGATCGAGGTGCAATTCATTTCCTTAGAGCAGTTACTTAAGAGTTGAGTCCTGGACATGTGCTGTGTCTGCTGTGTGCAAAGGAAGCCCTGGCTGCCTAACTCTGCCATAAGATGAAAACCTGCCGTGGTGATTGGCTTCTCCTCTGCTGCCTGAGCTGGTGGGTGGTCTGAAACACAAGGGGTCAGGAAGCCTTCTGCCCAGGCAGCAGTGGTGTGGCCTTGGAACCACTGTTTGCTGCCTGCTTCCTGTGCTGGCTGCTGTAGCTGCTGCAGCTCTGCAGTCTGTTGATACTTCAGGTTCACGTGTTCACTTCTGGCTTCTGGTACACACACATACAATGTGCAAGTGTGGGGTATAGCACTGGCTTTCCAGGGCCTTGCTGATGAGCCTCATCCTCCTTGCCCTCCCCCTGGAAAGGTGGTGGCTAGGAATAGATACTACCTTGAAAGCAGCTTATCCAGCTGCCAGTTTTAAGTGGAGTGGACCACTTTGCCAGGTTGCAAATTTAACGCCCCTGCTCCCAGGCAGCCTTCTGGTGAAAGCTGTATGTAGATATCCTTAGGGCTGTTTCGTGTTTTTCTGTGTCACCTGGTTGTCGGAATATATATATATTCCAGAAGAAATTAGGTGAAAAAAGTTACAAATTAATTGCCACAAATTTGTTCTACTTAACATTTCCAAGACTGCTTTAAAAATGTCTGTCCCTCCTTTCCCCTTCTCCTTTCTCCCCCCTCCCCTCCCTGTCTGAAAATACTGTTACATTAGGCTTTTATATACACTTACACATTCATGATGTCACATCACTTTTGCTAATGTAGCATAGCACCCCATTAAGAAAAAAACACCCTATTTGATTCCTGGTTAGAATGGTTTGCAGACTCCCTTGAGTAGGTTTCTTTTGCTTGGTATGATTCTTGGCATGGCAAGTAGGAACCATTAATAATGCTTTTTTTTTTTTTTCCACGCAGAAAGGTGGAGCAGCTTTATATGTTAGCTTGACAAACTATGCTATAGCTCAGAAATCTGGATGGTCTGTGCAGTTGGCAACAAGCTGTCCTAAATGGTTGATCGTAGGTGTGTTTCTTGGTGAGAAGCTATTCTCCATGCCCAGCCACTTGCCAGGCATATGGTATATGATACCTGGCCTGGAGGCCTCTCAGCGACACTGCTGTTCTGCATCTGTGTGAGGCCCAGCCATGCCAGGATAATGGTGATGTTGGGCTTGATGCTCCTGCAGTGCCTTGTGTCCTGGTCTGGGCAGCAGGACAGAGGCCAAGCCCCACTCTATGGTCTCCTCCTCACCCAATGGAGACCTGCCCAGCAGTGGTAAGGGCTGGGAGCAGCCTGTTCTGGAGCTGAGTTCTGTATCAGAGGTAGCTGCCAGGATGGCAAGTGAGTTTTTTACACCGTCTCAGGGATGTGTTAAAGAAGGGAAAAACTAAGTCCAGGGTTCCCTGTACCATTATGGTTTGCTGTTTATGCCTGCAGCAAAGGTCCCAGGAATAGATCCCTGCTCCCTAAAGATACCAGATCGGGTTGGAATGAGAATCTGGGAAGGAGAAGGAAAGAAAAGCTGGTCAAGAGAGAGGCATCAGGGGCATCTGTTTTCACCTTCAGTGACTTCTTGTCAGAGATTTATGAGTGTAACGGTACATAGGACTGAAGGACTGCTTCATGAGCTACAATATACTGCTCTTGTGGGCAAAATATGGGGGAAATCCAGTGGCTTGCTGCAAGTTTGGTAAAAAATTAAAAATAAAAAAGAAGTTATTTGTAATGTGCTAGGTCAGTCTGCCTCAGTGCAGGACCAAATGAGCAAGGTTTACTGTTTCATTAAAGCTGAGACCAGGAATCACTGTACTTCCAGAGAAAGTAAGATCTTGCAGTAAATCACCCCATGGCACAAGGATGTTCCTCAGTGCCGTTCACCTCCCTTTTGCTTGTTTCTCTTCAAAATTACATGTTTTATTCATCATGAATGTCAATGTTCCAAATTCCTATGTGTTCCAACTGTTGCATGTGGGTTCTGTTGGTGATTTACTGTTACCAAAATACAGAATGTGGTCCTTCATTTAAGCCCTCAGCACATAGAAATTATATGCCTTGAATATCAAGCAGCCCATTAAGTAGAAGCAATCCTTGCGTAAACATTCGGTGCTCAAATCAAATTTACCAACCATTTTGACAAGGGCAGCTAGGCAGCCTGCCAACTCACACAAACACCTCACAGCTTTTGTTTTCAGGAATAGAGAGGTGAGAGAGGAAGAGCACAAACAAGAAAGTGGAAGTCTCTGCAAAGCTCTGGCTTACCCAAAGCAACCTTCAAGTGGTGGAGCTGGAGTCCATCTTCACTTATATTGTCATTTGCTGTGGTGAAAAGAAACGTATACTGAACATATACTGGGCTATGTATGTTCAGGCCAGGATTTCACAGTGAGTTTTGCTCTGAGTTGTGACCACTAGTAGAGACATCTCTGAAAATCCCTTCAGTAGTGTGTTACAACTTGTCGTGGTTTGACACTGGTTGAAATACCAGGCATCTACAAAAACTGTTAATTCACTCTGCTCTGCTATAGTTGAGCAGAGGAGGGAAAAAAAACCAAAGGGCTCATGAGTTGAGATAAGGATTAGGAGAAAACACTAAGGGCAAAACAAGCTCAAATTTAAAAGGTACAAAGAAAAAATTATTATTAACAGAATTAAAAGAGGGTAATGAGAACTAAAATAAATTTTTAGAATACTTTTTCTTCCCAGCCCCTCCCTCTTTCCCACCAACAGCGCAGGGAGACAAAACATGGGGGTCTTTAGTCCATTCGTCATTTCTAATTTTCTTCTGTTCATTCAGGGAAAGAAGGGTCTTTCTTCTGTTGTGCTTTGGAGTCCCCCCCGCGGGAGACAGTTGTCTGTGAGCTTCTCCAACTTGGTTCTCTTCTCAGGAGCAGCAGCCCTGACCAATCTGCTGCAAACATGAGGCCTTCTCACCGGCAAAACAGGCTTCCCAAAACTGTTGCCTGTGAGTCACTCGTCCATGTGAGTGCAGGTTTTTATAGCTCCTTTTGGCATCCACTCACTTCTGTTGTGCAAGTGGACCTCTGCATCTCTCTCGTGGACCCAATGAGCTGTGGGGGGACAGCTTACTTAACTGTAATCTTTTACCAGTTGGCAGAAGAAAAATTTCAGCTTTGGTGCTTGGAGCACCTCCTCTCCCTCTTTACTGACCTCAGTGCTGCCATGTTGGTTCTCCTCACGTCTTCACCTTTTTCTTTTCTCTGACTCGGAAGAAAATTGTTGTCCATAGGTACTATTGTTCTCAATTTCTATCAATTGAAAAGTTCTTACAGGGTTTTGTAGAGCTGGAAGGTTGATCTTGTCTGGGCTCTGCGCTGAGGAGTTGCTCGCCATGTGGGCACCGCATGGTGCAGTGGCGGCCACCACAGCGCCAGTGCCATTCTACCCCTCTCCTCCTGTGGGGTGCCGAAAAGGAGAAGCTGCTGCTGCTGCCCCTGCCCTTCCACCCACAGCATGGCTGGATAAGGGTGGCCAGGCATGCAAAGTACGCTGGCCATGTGGCCGCTTGCGGCACCGGGATGGCCCCAGCCACGGCGCCTCCCCACCCCTTGGAAGAACTGCGCACAATTTTGATTTCCTTCTTAAATATGTCATCACAGAGGCGTTTCCAGCTTCTCTAATTGGCTTAGCAGCGTGTCTGTTCTCAGAGCCAGCCAAGGATTGGCTTTGCCAGGCACGGAGGAAGCTTCTAGCAGCTTCTCAGAGAAAATCACTTCCGTGGCTGGCTTATTCTCCATGCAAAACCAGCACACAACAGCTCAGCAGCAGCCATGGTAAGAAGAGCTGCAGCACCTCCATGGCCAGTGATACATGTCCTGCTGAAACTTGCTGTTGGAAAAAGCTAGTTTTTTACACCTACATGTTCTACAAAGAAATGCAGTGATTTGGGCAGGAAGGATTGCTCATACCCCGATAGAAATTTGGAGAGGAGGGAAGGGATCTGATAGATACAGAACAGGCACAAATTCTCCTGGAATAGCTGATACTCTGTGATTACGTGGGAAAAGGATTTCAGCTCTCTGCTCTGAATTAAGGAAAGTGAGAACTCATTTTGGCTGCTCCACAGCTCTTGGCAAGTGTCTGAGCCAGTGGATTAGTAGCTTCTCTGCAGTGGGTAGAGGTACCTTATTTTTCACAAATAATCCCTGAAAGGTCCTGTTTCCTTGGTGCAGGATATGAAAAACTCAGAAATCCCCTTGGCTTCCATGGGGTGAGAAAGCAGTTTCCCATCTGTTCTGTTTGCTTTCTTAGCAGCATACAAGGATTATTGTGTTTATCTGGTGTCCTTATTTTAGCTGAGCCAGGTAGCTGTCTTCACAGAGGGAAGACGAAGTGTTGAAATGGTGTTGGCAATCAGTGGCACCCAGTGCAGAGAACATAGCAACGGAGAGACATGCTCAAAAGGACCGAAGCCGGCAGAATACTTATTTATTTTTTCCTGAAGAATATTTTGTGGGAGGCACCGTATCTGCTAGATTCTAACTCCGGAAATGGGCAGTCATGACAGCAATCCCCGAGGGCTCTGTGCTGCTTGCAGCCCTGATCAGTAGATATCAATTTCCACCAGAGAACTAGGACAGCTGCAATGGCAGTCCCCCAGTGGAAGACAGTGGGCACTACCCACATTTCTCCTCAAATTACCAGCTCAGCTTTCTCTCAGGTCAACCTCAGGTCACACTTAGATATACTGATGTCAGTTTGGTGTAGAAGGCTCCTGACTTATGTTGGTGTATCTTGATGCTGGCATTGTGCCAGTTTGCTCTCCTGCAGCCCCACCAGATGGAGGAAGACTGAACCTGAAGTTGCCAGCTGTCCATATAATTGCTCATTATGTTTAGTTTGGGAAATTCCAACACATGTTAGGATGCTACCATTCCTGTTTTTACAGCTTTTGTCCTGGGATTTAATAACCGGTTGGCACTAAGAGACAAGACAAATAAATATGGATGCCCTGTCTTGGGGCATCAGAAATTCACCCATACCTGTGACAAGGATTGGCTCTGAAACAAGCCTGATGCACAGCTTAAATGAGGGAAGCTGTGATATTAGTGACAGGAAAGTGGGGACAGATGTCTCTTTTAATAACCTGTATAATTCATTAAGGAAAACAGTTGAAGAGGAGCCCATGGCAATTTTAGGGCCTTTTGTTCAATGTTCAGGGTAGACTTTGTCCAGAGTACTTGCTCACTGTGTTTTCCCTTTTATCACGAAAATGTCAGTTCTCTGTGCTTCTTTCCTGGGTTTCTGAGTGGGCCAGATTCCTGGAATGAAGCTCCTGGATGCTGTCTGACTCATCCGGTTGCAGGAGAGGTGGGTGTTCCCGAGAAATACAAGGGGCTGGTTTCCAGAGCTGGCTAAAGTACTCGCCAAGTTTCTAAAGTGATTTGTAGTCTGGAAAATCTTTGCAGAGCATGAGGTTGCTGTTTTATCTGGCAGAGTAAAGGAAGATTTCCTTACCTCCTTCACAGTAAGAACACGTGTTGGTAGAAAAGTCCTGCCCTCATCTGCATAACACTGTGTTTTCCAATGCACAAGTTTTTAATTCACATTTCTGGTACACAGAATTCTTGTATTCTGTTCTTTTCTTGTGCCTGGCAAAGTCTGACATAAAGAAAAATCAGTTTTGAGAGGTTCTTTGTTCACCGTTAAGAAAATTGTCCACTGTCATAGAGGGAATGTCTTACTTCCTGAATCACAAATTGTATTCTTGGAGAAAGAAACAGTAAGTGCCAGAATGACATCTGCTCTCTGAATTGTCAGGCTATTTGAAGGGTTTTCGACAGCCTTAGAGCCTGCATTGCTTCACTGCATCTGCTGATCTGTTAGAGCTATTATTGAAATAGCATATTGCCATAAATGGGACAGTACAGAACAAAACTAGACCACTTTTCTTCCAAAGGCCATTTGAACAAAATAAAATAGCCAATGCTCTCAGAAATTACCAGGGGATGTACACCACCTGATTTTCATTAAGCAATTAGCTGCTAGTTCTGAATAATAATGATATCCTTTTCATTATTTTTCAGTCACTTTAGTGTGGCCTGAGGTTTTAATAACTCTTCTGTGTGTTATCAGCTTTAGTAACACTTCCTTTAGTTGTAGATTTTACTGGATGTCTTCCTGAAACTTGATTTGAAATAATCCCTACAAAAAAGTTAGGTAATTCTTCGTATGAAGCTGAAACACCCTGGAAAGAACTGTTAAACCGATATGCAGTCATTTTAAGTTGATACAGGTGAATTTAGATTGCCTACTTGTATCTTCTGACTACATTTGATGGTAGATTTATTACCATGCTCCCACTTTCCCCTCTCCATGTTTTTACAAAATCAGTTTATTCTGGTGCACTTTTGCAAAAGCTTCCAATGTTTTCACAGGTCAAACACCAACACTGAACAGATGAGATGGCTTGACCTAACACAAGCACTTGTATTGCTTATGCTTGTCTGCTCTTCATCCTTTTCCAGGACCTTCCCAATTATTCGCTAGCTGAATTGTGCAAGAAACTTCTGATAACTTCAGGTACATCCACAGTGCCTGGTGTGGATGTTGGAAGGATGTTGCCTTTTGTAAGGAAAACTAGGATCTCCTGTGCCATGTGAATGAGGATATAGTGAACTAAGTATTTTGGCAAAGACATGTATGCATTTCTCTTGTTTAACTCACAGAACAAAATTACTGGTCAGGGGCAAACTTTGAGGAAAGCTTTTTAAAAAGGACAATATTATTTTTTGGGTCCTGAAGCTTAAAATACTATTCTTAAAAGAATGCGTTTAGGACTTACCTAAATTGTTTCTAATTGTGTTTTATTACCTCCTCACTCAAGCACTTGTACACTGAAGCAAGACAAAGCGTTTTTAGTGCTCAGATATATCCCAGCCTGATGTGCAGCTGCATCATCTCTTCAGACTGACCCCCAAGGTGCCCTTGGAGACCCCAGCTGCTGATGGGATCACTTTATCCATCTATCAGAAGTACAAGCAAAGGAGCTCACAGTATTACTCCTCAGAGGTCTCAAGACAAGAGCTGAAGAACGATACTGTACTGGGAGCTGGGAGCCAAGGAAACACTTGGAGCAGCAAGAAACAGGTCCAGGAATATAAAGAAAGGATGCTGCACGGGAACCTGTCAGTGTGTTCATCACCTAGAGTCAGAGCAGTCTGTAATCCCACCACCTGATTTTGCCAAGATGTTCTGTAGGACCTCATGCTAAAAGTGCATTCTTTTACAAGTACTTTGGTACAAGACAAAGGTTCTCAGAGTACCAGAAAGAAGAGTGAAATTTTGGCTGATTCCTCAAAAGAGCAAATATGTTGATATTCTAAATCATGTGTTCTCTTTTTGTTGAACTAAATCAGTAATTTTTTCACCCTAGCATATTTAAGAGTGAGGATTTCCAGGGGCTTTTGACAAAATTATATAATAATAATAATAAAAAAAAAGACAAACATTATTTCTTGGTAGAAGCTTTTTATCTTGTTGCTTCCTTATGATTTAATATTCACTCTTTGAATTTCTTTGAACAACATTAGCTGTGTTAGGGCATGAGTGAATTTTGTTTTCCTTCCTTTCCAAACTTCTTTCTTCATTGAAAACTGTCTTCCTGAGGAGTCAAACATATGAGGCAGAGCTGTGGGTTCTTCCAAAAGGTATTTTAAAGTCTTTAGGTCTCTGGAAAGAAGAGCAGAACTTTAGTTGCTGTGTTAGTGCCGAACTTGATCATGCCTTGTCACCACAATTAGTCTCAATTCTTAGCAAACCTTGAACAGAGTGATTGCAGATTCTTCCAGGAAATGAAATGCAGGCTGTCACAGTACAAGCAGCAAATGCACTTTGATTCTCTTCAGATTCCAGAAGTCAACTTGTCTGTCATATTAAAATTCAATACATATTAAGCTAAGATGTATTACATGTAAATGAAGCCAACTGATCAAGTCCTGGGTTTTGTGTCCTAAAACTAAAACAGAGTGTCACTCTGTTTCAGTACTGATTCTGAAAAAAGATTTTTTTACTCTTTTATCGCTAACCCTATAGATAACTGGAGGACATTTTATAGCTACTAACACCTGTGGCTTAGTTTTAAAATGCAGTGTAAAGATCATGTAAGAAAGCCTGTTTGCAGCCTGGAGCACATTAAATTACTTGTCTCCAAACTCCAAATTTAAAACTTCATTTATAGGATGGATGCTCTTAGCTAATAGCATTTATTTGACATGAAATCTTTTCCTCCGAGCCACTTTTCCTACAGACAAATGGAACAGACCCTATTCCTTATACTTCATGAGTTGTAGTGATTTCTGAGCAGATCTGTTTGAGTTATCAAATGAGTCATTATGCTGATTGTAACAGCTTTTCATATTTTCAGATATCAAGAGGAAGCTATGGAAATATTTCACCTGCAAGAAAGAGTGTGCTACACTCACTAGACTTTTCACTTTAGATAAGCAAGAAAGAAAACTATTAGACTGCATATTCTGTTGATTATTGATGTCTGCTGAAGTACGGCTCTTGATGAACTTAAAAAAATACAGCTAGAAATCAAACATACATAGAAATCATAAAGCAAAGACAGACCTTCTTGTTGATTTGCACTTCAGATGTAGTTATAGAAGATGGGGTTTTAATTTTCTGTATCAATTTGAGCTTTGCAAACCCTGACCAGAATCTCTCTCACACTGTCTTGCTCAAAGAAAGCAAGAGCAGATATATAATGCTTAACTCTTATTGGACAAAAGCATGACCACCAAAGATACCTTTTCAGTTGCCCAAAGACCATTAGACAAGTAAAACTTTCCCATTACTTTTGCCTCTGTGTTAAGGGATCAGCATCAACAAAAAATGCCCTCCAGACAGAGTACTCCTCACCAAAAACTGCTATAAGAGCCTTTCACATCTGCAAGGTAAAATGAAACTAAAGATTTATTTTGCTAGCCACTGGTACTGGTAAATAACGTAATATGAATGTTAAAGTCTCTGCTCTAGACATGGAACTCTCATCTGTGTCAGCTCTTTAGCTGTAATCTTAAATAATGTGCAGGACAATGTAGTATGTTAATAAAACTGTATTGCCTTAGGCTTTTCTCCCCATACTTACTGCTAACTTAATTGACGCAGTTGGCTGTGGCTAGAGGGAGCTGATTATGCTATAAATGTTTGCAGCATGCAGGGTGCCTAGTCCTCTTTGAACCGCCTATAAAATTTGGATAGTAAACCATCTGTTCCTGGTGTTTTCCCAGGGTGCAAATGGGATCCAGGAAAAGCAGAATGTGTTGCTAACTGTAAATCAGATATCACAATGGTGGTCAGACTCCTGTTTCCTCTAATAGCTTCAAAGTCTTTAAATTTGAATCACTTAAACACATGATGCCAGTAACATGCATGCAGAAAGTAATAAAGCTGAAAAAATAACGTGGTCCATTAGAGCCGACGCTTCTGCTCATGACCACCAGTTGGACAGCACTGCTCTATGTGGACTAATTACTGTGTTCCTCCAAGAAAGGACATTACAGAAGTTTCACAGAAAATGGAATATTCTTGAGACCTCATCAGTTAAAATGAAAGGCTCCATCTGAGCAGGAACTTGGCGTGTTGTGGCACCACTTGCAGCCCCTTGCCCCTAGAAGCATCCTGGGTCTGCCTGATACACAGCTCTTTCAGAAGGCAGAAAAGGAGTCCAGTGCTCCAGTGTACGTCCGGCTCGGCATGAGCAGTGCCATGACTTCTCCCTCATTGCCTGTGTGTGCCCATGGCTGCTGGGGATTTTCAAATCAAATTAGGGAGGTGGTGAAGGGAGCAGGCTGTGACAGGGGAAAGGAAGTCATGCTCAGGGCTGGCTGAATGGACGTTCTGTAACAGGACGGCCAGGTTCTGGCCAAAAGGAGGAAGGAGGCCTTGGGTGGAGTGTCTGCCTGCTGTGTTGTCTCCAGGTGGGGACCATTCTCTGCTGGCTCTTTCCAAAGAGTACCCAAGGCCTGGACATGGCCCGCAGCTAGGGTAGTAACACTGCAGTACCCCTCTGCCTGGTCTGGACATTTTGGATCACTGTCTTTCTCCCAGTCTTGAGGTCATGGTCTGCAGCATCTCAGACTCCATCACACAGCATCCACACAGTATTGTCCAGAAGGGTCTGCTGGACGTCTTCACAAGAGAAGGCTTTTCCTGGAACCTTTTTGGGGTTTAATATGCAGAGCAGAGACGAGAGGATTTTATTTCCATTGGTAACACCAGACTTGGAAGCTCTACATAACAAAATCCAGGTTTAAGTGGTACACAATTAGAGCACTGATGAGCCTTCACAATGCTGGGAGAACCTGGGAGGTGTACATATGGTACATTATTCAGCACAACAGCTTATTTGAGTGTGTAACATATGCCAAGCAAGATGACATCAGATCTCAAGAATCTACATTGCACATTGCTGAGCTGATAATCATGACAGTTGTGAAAAGTGGGAGGAAAAGGATAAATGCAGTTTTGAGCAGAGGGTGACAAAATAATTTCAACAACTGGAATATAAGAAAAGAAAAAAGTTTACTTGTGAAGTGAGGGAACTTGAGTAGCCAAGGATTCAGTCCTCTTGGGGTGTCAGAAAACTGCAGGCATATAGGATGGAGTTTGGCCACTGTTGCAGAGACTGAGCTTGTTTTCAGTGAAGAGAGATATAATTTCCTAGGGTTACAATAAGCACAAATAACCTTTTCAAGAACTAAACACTTATTCTTAGTAATGTGTTGGAGTTACTATAGATTTCTGTCACGAGCTGCTGGTATATTGAGTAGGGTACTCTAAGCTCCACACTAAGTTTTACAATGAAATATTCTCCAGTTTTGCTGGTTTGCTCCCTTCGGCATGGATTTATTCATCATTGCAACCCTAGTAGTGGTGGTAATAGCTTCCACTGAAGTGGATCCAAGTATTTGCTACTTAACATCCTTCCACCCACCACTGGGTGTGAAATAAAGGAATTGTTCAAGTGTATGAAGTAACTATTAAAGTCAGATTTGAACATGAAATGAAAAATCATTCTGTAGCCAACTGAAACAGCATGGAAAATTTGCAGAGATAGATGGTAACTGCCTGAATTGGAATTCATCCAGCAAATCCAAGCTAGCATCCTGATGCAAAAGCCTTACTAGACACTCACTCCTACACAAAGGCACTCCTGAAATGGGAATAGCAGTAAGCAGTGAGGACTTCTCTTTAATGCCTCATGTCAAAAACAGCACTTCTTGTAGCACACTCCAGTTATATTCTTTTAAAGCGGACTTTGCTTAGTCAGCCAGTGCCATCACAAGTTGCAGCATGTACGTCATCCTTGGAGGACTGTCATCCAAATACTGTCCTGCTTCATTTGCAAGACATTACAAGTGATGGGGTGTTTGCCACTGACGTAAGTTCTACTACCTTGCACAGATACAGTTCCAGCTGCAACAGTTCGGAGCTGCAGCAGCTCCTGGTCTGGAGAGAGGCTAAGGTGTAGGCACTGCCTTGGGGCAGCACTGTTGGAGGTCTCTGTGTGTGGCAGCCACGGCTGGACACACATATAACATGATGTCCAAAAGGCAGCACAGAGCTCCTTAGGCAGCTGCGCTCTGACACTAAACACTGAGTTTTTCCTTTTCCTGGAGCAATATTGGCAGGTGGGAGTGAACCCATCACAGAACCTTTTCAAAGTGTAACTCTCGTACAAATACTCATCACATTGGGCATCCTTTGTCCACCCTCATCACATTACTCCTTGAGAAGCACAAAGACCAAAATGAACCTGGGCTTTCCTCACACTGAAATGCCTGACATAGGCTCATATACTGTCTTCATGACAGCAGTGGAATACCCACATGGTGAAACTTCTGGGTCAGCATGTCCATGTCCAGCCTGCTAACCCTCTGTGATGGTGCTGAGTATACAGATAAGTTCCTTCCTGATGCAGGGTTTTTTAAGATACTACCTCAGCTTTATCTCACCTCTGTTCTAATTTTCATCTCCAGCTGACAGTGGAGAACTCTAGATGACACCCATGGTAGCTTGCACAGCCAGTGTTCACAGCCCTGGAAGCCCATCCCAACTTCTCAGTGGGGCTGAAGTCCACAGGACACACGCACGTGGAGTGGGAATCTGAGGTGTGGTTAAGTGACTGGCAGATAGAGGATGACCAGGGCTCACTGTTTAGTCATAGGCTGGGGCTGTGCACAGAGCCACATCCCAGGCTGTGACACACTGGAGTCTTTCCTGCTGCAGATCCGGGCTACCCAGCCGATGCACACCAGTGCACCTCGTGAGACCAAGCCTCTTGTTTGCACAACTGCTCCTCCAGCGATGTGACCAGCCCGCCTTGGTTCTTAGCATTTCAAAACCAGTATGACGACCTCTGTCATTCTGGTTTTTTCTCTCTGAAATTGCTGGCTAAAATTCACTAGTTTCACACATTTTTGCACAGTAGAACTCCTCCTGAGAGATAAAAAATTGTATGTAACCCTTGTCTCTATTGTGCTCCATTGTCTTCCCAGTTTCCTCCCTGTAATTCAACCCAGGCAAATGGAAAAGACAAACCACGTCCTAGATAGCACAGGGATAAAAAACAAAGCAATGCAAGTTTCATATTACATTTGAGAATAATGTCTTCCCTGTGGCTGCTGGTAAGGTCCCCAGGGCCTCTGAGAGGGCATAGAAAGCGCTGCAGCATGTGACATCTTCTCCTTCAGGACAGCATGTCTTCCTGACTGAGAATCAGGTCAATCTTTTCCTGAGCTGTTTCCAGAAAAGCTCCAGTTCACCCAAGTACTGATCTAACTCTCTACTGAATTTACTGGCTGTGCCCAGAACATTCATGGCTCAGAGCAGGGCTCTGCCTCGCCATCTGGACTGCCCAGTGGTATCAGAGAGGCTTGGGTCACACTTTGACTTGCAGGAGGATGTATTTCGTGGTTGTTAGCTTGGGAGTTTAGGCACATTTTTTTTCACCTGACTCTCTTCAGCAATTGGTGTTCTAACTGACTGAGCTGGGATCTCCCTCTTCCAATATCAGACCTATTCTGGGAGATCAAACAGGACCACAATCACCCTTTTCCACACAGAGAAACACGACCTGGTGTCAAATAAGCATTTAACAATCCATGAGCTTAGTGATGGGGTTTTTTGGTGGGGACTTTTGGTCCACAGCATCAGTAAGGAGTCACTTGGCAAATGCTCCCAGCAGCTTGGGTTGAAACTCACTTCAGGCTAACTGTGCTCTAATGTGAAGTGATAAAGATCACTGGCGTGATCCTATGGACTAAAAAAGAGAGGAAAAAGAAACTGTTGGGGAAAGAAATAGAAGAAGATTTTGTCATCAACAAGAAAAATAACTTCTTGAGGGATATAGATACTAGATTCCTACTAGAGTCTTTGGAAACCAGAGATATTTCAGAGCAACTAAAGGTTAACACTTGTTATTTCAATAGTAGTAGTGCTTTTCTTACATTCATGTTTCGGACAAGAAAAAATAAGCCCTGACACTACACCTGAAGCTGAAAATACCTGGTTTTTCAGGGGCTTTTGGCAAATATTTTGAATTCCCTGTTGACTACATGGTCTCTTCTTCATGGGATTCACTGGTTATGTTGGACAGCCTTTTGCCTCCAGGTGGAGACAGTGACTAGCTTAGTTGGGTTTTTAGTTGGGTTTGTTTATTTTCATTTTCTAGTGATTCTGGGAACAAAATATTGCTGTTATGATGGCATTTCTGCCAGTGTCTGAAAAGACAGATGTGTCATCTGAACAGGCCTGATTGTTGTATAAGCATGCAGTATATTCTGACAAACATTGCTTCCTTCTGAATAAAAGTATTCAGCTGTGTCCCTGCCACAAAAACACCAAACTTCTCAAGCATCAGCAGTTTTTTAAATTTTGGAAGGTTAACACTAGCTGAGAATACAATCTAAGAGTTTTCATAAGGTGATCTTAAGTATATGCTTTTGCATACACCCTTATAGTTTCTCTGACAGAACTACAGGCCAGGATTCATTAGGATAAGCCTGTCTTTCCAGTCTGGTTAGTTTGATGGGACATTCAACTACGGAAAGAAAAGTATTCTTCTTTTCCAGGTCAGGAATGCTTTGGGTACAGCTGCAGAGAATTTATAAATGGTGACAATAGCGAGTCCTTCAGCAGCAAAGAAAGATGGGGTGGCAGATCTCCTGCTGGTGTCCTGCCCTGCCTGGCTACAATTGCTATACCCCACATACCCCACAGCAGCCCTTTCCCTGCACATCTTCCCCAACCCAGAGCTTCCCTTTTGTTCCTACAGCAGAGGTGCTCTGCCTTCATCGCCAGAAAACACTCCAGAAGCTTTGGGGTTCGTCCTGCTGTTAGTGCCCTGCAGGGGCACAGTGGGATCTGGGGATCAGTGCTATGGCAATTTCACTGCCTCCAACTGTAAACCTCCCTAGGGGTCTAAATTTGTTGTACTGTACATAGCAGAGAGTAAAACCTTCTGCAAATTCAGTGTGCTAGGCTTGACCGACTGTGGATTTAAAACATGAGCAGATGGAGAAAACCTCCATATTTACTTCTAATTACTTCTCACGTTGTTAAAACCCTCCATTGAAAGATAAATTAGAAGAGATGGTGACAAACATGAGATTTTAGGTTTAGAGCCTCCCCAGTCACCATGGCTGTATGACAAGCCTTCCCATCTACCTCAGCATTCAAGCATTATCACCTCCTGAGGTAGCCGGCTGCTCCACGACCCCACAGTTCAGAAATTGTGACGGTAAGAAGACACACAAGTGTAAAATGTTGCCTACACTGGGCAGTGTGCTACCCTGTTGTACTAGGATTTCTCACCAGCCCTGTGTGCTCTACTTCATTTGACAGCACTGTGTCTCAAGAGTGCCTCAGAATGAAATAGGCCAAAAAAAAATAGCATGAGAGAGTTGTTGCATACTCAAGATGCCTCAAGAAAGGAAGTTCATACCCTTTCTTCTGGAATTTCCACTTGGCATTGCTTCTTAACTAGATGAAGTCCCAAGTAAGCCACTTGGACAAAGCCAACAGCAGTTCAACATTTTCTCCCATCTTATCAAAATACCTTTCTATTTCATCTGCTGTCAGGTGCAGAGTTTACATAACCTGCAGTAGATCTGAACTTCTTCTTGGAGGTGATACAAGGGCTAAGTCTGACATCATAGACTAAGTGAAGCTTTTCAAGAGCCTCCCTACATCAGTTCTACCCTGGTAGAATGAAACCAGATCTGACCAGTCAGGTAGGATCGCAGCTCTTCACAAAGCACGAGAAGCTGGTGAAGTGAGCCCCTGTTGTAGCAATACAAATACACCATTGAAGTAGCAGTTAATATTGAGAACTGCTGAATGTGGAGATCCCAGCCTCCCCCAACCCAACCACCTCCAAGTTGTGTAATGCAGAGGAGTCTCAAACCTGTCAGCTGTTGATAGTTAGTACTCATAGCTTGGTCTTCATACTCACCCACTCCAGGCTTGGCTATTCAAAACAGTCTGGCCTCAGAGATCCACTTCTCCCGTGTGATAGTTGTACATACGGTGAGCTGATCTGCCTCTTGCTTTTTCAGATCCAGACCTATTTCCTGGCTCTGCATAAGGGTGGATATATCAAGACTGCACTGATGCTACAATACATGGCAGGACTGATTTCCAGACCACTGAAGGCTTAAGCCCAGACCGAGAAACTTTCAGCCTCATCACTCAGCCAGAACTGGGGACTCAGGACACATCTCTCTTTCGGAAGGCACAGCCAGCTGATAACACAGGAGGCAATTTAATTACATATTCCTTGCTTCTACCCAACTCCTCAGGTGTTCAACAATAGCTATGGAAAATACTAATTTTTCTTAGAATTAATCCAGCTGTAGGCTAGGTTAACTGACACAGAAGCTCATGATCACCACCAGGTGTTTTCAAAGTACCTAAACAGCAGTATGCATCTGCCTTTTTAAAATTTGATTTGCATTCATGAGGAATAGGAGAGGAGGGAATCATTTGACCAGTGTGGGATTTGTGTGATAAAAATGATTGATAACAAATTCCGGTTTTGCATCCCCCTATGCAGAAAAATGGCCATTAAGACCCATGTCTTCTCAGTATTTTGGGTTTTGATTTGTTTTGTTTGTTTGTTTGTCTGTTTTAATGCTAGAAAAACGTGATATGTGAGGTTTGAATCTTTGCTAATGGAACACCTCCTCATGGGCTTATGGTCAATGCAGAAGTACTGGCAGTGGTTTAAACTTATGTTCAGATACCTACTGCTTCTTCTCCTGCCCTTTAGCTGGTTGTTTTATCTTAGCATGACCACTGATGCCATTATTTCTCACGGCAGATTTTGCCTACCTTACTGAGATCAAGTCTCAGGCAATGCTTTCCTACCTGAGTTTTGTACCACAAAGGACATGCATGGGTTGACATGGGAAGGTATGCTGCAGTTCCTACTTGCACAGGAAATAAAATTCCCCTTGGGTGCAACAGGAGTGAGCCATCAGTCCGAGGGATTAGAATTTGCTACAGCTTTTTGTAATGCTGTGAAAGGACCCCAGCCTTGCAGATACTCAAGGCATTATTGCAATGAATAATATTGCAGTAGGAGCATCAGTTTCTGATTAAGTGACACACAGCCAAAAATATGTGAGGGCTGGTAGTAGTATCAGAGTCCTCACATGGCAGAGTACCCCTCCAGCAGCTGGTGCTAAGCAGCTCAACCTGTCTCAGGATACGTCTTTCAACACCCTCCTCCCTTGCCCTCCAGCCAGGGGAGGGGGAAGGCCTGTGCTAATTACAGGAGCTTCTCTTAGCGTTAGGAGCAATGGAGTTTTCTTTGCATTAGGCTCCCCTTCATCCAGTACTTAAAACCTCCTCACTCTGGATTACAAAATGACCTGACAAACCTGTACCAGTATTATATGCTCTTAAATGGCAAATACCTTCCATGTGGAGATAGCAATGTCCTTGGCTCGCTGAGACCATCAATGAAAAAGCTGTCCCGTTATCTTGCTTTGGAAGAAGCTTGTTCTTGTTCTCCACTCATTAACTGCTGTCAACATACCCGGTGTAAAAGCCTTGTGGTTTAACACAGCAATTTTAATATTGATTCAACAAATGTCAGCTGGGACTGGATCTCTATCTAATTCATCTATTTGCCTGTCTTATCCATCTGTCTATAAATCTAGTTTGCCACGCAGACATTTCATTCCAACAGGGTCTTAATACATGCTATGGGAACAGCCTTTGCTGATTCTAGCCGAGAATAGCTCTTGTGATTTCAGAAGGGCTTACAGCTAACAGGGCAAATTGTAGACAACAATAAAAGATCACAGATGAACCAATACCAAAACACAAAAAAAATTAAAGAACACTGTTCTTATATCTTGACAGACATGTGGCTGTGCATCATTCTAGGTTTGCCTGTTAAAATAGCCTTGCATGTATTTCCTTCCAAATTCTTGCAATTTTTAATATGTTATGACACTAGTGACAACAATAAAAAATGAGAATAGGGCGTACAGTGCCATGTTCCAGATTTGATTTCTCCGTTGTTTTGTTTGCTTAATAGCCCATTACACAAACTAAAAAGTGAATTTTCAAAGCCATAGATTTAGTTAGCAAATCACTATAGATTCAAAAGGTAGATAGAGAATAAATTCCTAACCATCATTCTTGAAATATTATGCCAAAAGATTTAATTTAAAAAGTTTTATCAGGAGCTGGCCAAAAAATACTTGAAAGAGTTAATAAACCAAATTATAACATTAACCTATTTAATATTAACTTTCATATAAGAGTGAAACTATTTTAAAAGATGAGAATGTTATATATTCCTCCTTCCTGGGATTAAAGTTATTAGGTTATTATTGAAACATCAAAATAAAAAGGAACACTTAAAATCGGTTCTGCAGTAAACAGTATCAGCTCAGATACTGATATCCCTTTTATTGCACATAAAGCTGTCATAGTTTAACCCCAAAATATACCATACATCTTTGCACATACAGCATCTCCAGCATTTGTAGATAGAAAAAGGAGCAAAATATGCCTGTTAGTCTACAGGCTTTAATTAGCTCAGATGAACAGTACATCCACAGGATCATTTTAAACACACAGGAACAGTAGGTTTCTGAAAGAAGCAAACCAAGGATGACATTTGGATGAAGTCTGATGAGAACTCTCTGGGAGCTGAATAGATTCAAGAAAGTTCATATAGCTTGTTCTGATTCCTGCAGTTCTTACACTCATGCTGATACTAATGAATTCCCTTCGGTAGTCAAAAGGCAAACGAGAAAAGACACTGAGGTATACTTTACAAACTCTAATTCTGGAAGGTGTTCTTAAAAAGTACCTTAAAAAGTTAAGCATTACTGAATCCAGAATGGCCTTTGAGTACGTAGCACACAGCAGAGGCCGTGCCAGCTGCAGAGGTGGGCTTGGGTGCCGTTGGCTCAGCAGTCACGACAGCTGGGGCCCCACTGAAGAGGCTGGCTCAGCTGGCTGTGGTAAGCCCCCATGGCTGGCTGCTGGGATAGCCCGACAGCCAGCTGAGAGCTTGTTCCCGTGCACCTGCCAGGAACCTCGAATGCGTCAGCTGTGTAAGGTGCTCACCCACCTCTGCGTCCATGCCCTGCCTCCCATGGACTGCGTGGAGGTGAGCACTGAGGAGAGGCTCTCGAGCAGATCCCACTCGCTTGTGTCCACGTCCACTGTAAACCAAAGCACCCCTTCTCTGTCTGCGTTACTATGCACTGTCCTCTTCTGTAACAGTCCTTATGCTCAGCCAAAACGGCAGCAGCCACAAGAGAGAGAAAGGGAACGAGGGTGCTGAAGAGTAGTCACCCTCCCTGCTGTTCCTGGACTGAATATCTAATATTCTTTTTATTTTCTATCACATTGCCTGTTAGCAGCACAGATGGCAAAAAATACCCCTGAATGCGAAGGAGTGCAAAATAAAGATATAACCATGTGGAACCTAGACAGGCTGACTGTGTGGGGTAAGCAAACAGAGTACATTTGAATACAGCAAAATGGCAAATCATCCATTGAAGACGACAAAGCATCGTGAATATTTGCAGAATAAGGGAACTCATCCCAGCAGGTTGAAGGTGATGAGAGTTCATGGCAGATAGTTAGCTAATTGTGAGCTCTCCATGGGACATGGGGGCCACAACAGCTACAGGATGTCATGAGAATGGGCCTGAATCCAGTTGCAAAGACAACAGTGAAAATTCCAAAGTGCTCAGACAGCTCATGATGCCTGCAGTTCAAAAAGAATGCTGGTGAATTAGAGGCAGAGCAGAACTAGGAATGATTAACAGATCAGAAAATGCCTTCTAGTAAAGAACTGCAGGAATTCTGCCTCCATGGAAATTTTAAAATGGAGAGGGCTACTTTTCCAGTTGGTCTGCTCCAATGTAAGCTGAAATGAATTCAGGATGCATCTCTGGCCTAAGTTTTAAAAAAGCTCAGACTGGATGGCCACAGCATCTCTTCTGGGTTTTGAGCCCTGAGACACTTGCTTCCTCCCTGTCCCGGCTGTCATGGAACTGCACTTCATCTGCATGCACCAGGCCTACATTTCAGCCATACGATTGAGGCTTGGTCCTGGAAGTAGATAGCTTAAAGGATCTGGACTGCAAATATGGGAAGAATCAAAAGGTTTTAGTGCCAGAGATCAGATATTGCTATTATCTGTAGAAGCATGGAACTTGTTTGCTAATAAGCTCATTAATCCATCGGTCTCTGAAGATCTTGCCTTTGAAGTTAGATAAAAGCTTTTCTCTGAGGAGCCTTTCTCTTCCCTTACTTGGCTGCTTTTCTTCCCCAGGAGCAAAGAAGAAGCCTGTGCAGGAGCCTGTGCATGGGGCTGTGCAAAGTGTTTATTGAATAGGGCATCCAGGGCATTCCCTTGACATCCAGTGGTGGTTAACAGGTGCTAATTTCTGAATTTAGTCCCTGAAAGATTTACTTTGCTTAGAGGTGTTGGCTGCTGAACCTGTTCTGTGTCTGGAGGGGAGCTGAATCACCTCTAAGATGGCACTCATGCCCTTGATCCTAACCCTGACACTTGCGGGGGGTCACAGGGTGGTGTCATGGGGCCCTGGGAGCAGGTGACACAAGAATAAAGGCATGTGCATTACGGGCACTACAGTTCATCTCTTCTGCATCTAGCCTTTAAGAGGAATCTATATGCATGTTTCCACGTCTCTCATCAGGATTCATTTTCACATGTCACCAACTCATGCTGCTGCCTTTTCATTGTGTGTTTTTTGAGGGTCTCTGGAGGCCAGACTAAGGCATATTAGCTGAGGTTCACTAATGGGAGTGAGACCACAGTCTGTACAGGCCCAGGGATCCCAGAGGGACAAAGCAGAGCTGCCAAAGATCTGTACACTGAGAGACAAAGCCCTAACCCATGGTTCTTTGGGTAAACCTGGAGTGATGGCTTCACTGCTCCCCAACAACAAACTTGACTTTCCCTGAAAGGGAGGTTTCTGGATCTGGATTTGAGATGTGGGAAGGAAAACATCTGCAGTGCTTTGATGGGGAAGAGATTATCAGTGAAGGCCTGATCTTTACCCTGGTGTAGAGGTGGGACTGGGAGACAGTGAGGAGAGGGAAGCTCAGCTATTTTTATGCATTAAAGGTGGCAGGTACTATTTTCTGTCACTGTTACACAACTATCTTACACATACCTTTTTTTTCCAGGTCCTTGACATGTGGGAAAAACATTATTTCTCCTTTTTTAAAAACAGATGAAGGCTGCTGGTCACCACAGCTCAGTTGACAGTCAGTTCACTATTTGGAATATACATGGACTTGGTAAAATATATTCCTCTCATGAACTGGCTAATCTTTTGAAACTTAAGTTTCCTGAGTTTCCTGTATCATCTTCAAAGAAAAGCAGTTGATGCTTTCAGCCTCTGTTTTAACAATCATGCTCTAGAAGTCAAATAACTCAGAAAACAGGAAATTAAATGAATTACTAAAAAATCCTGCAGATGATTCTAATTTTGCTTTTACAGCTAATAAAGATAAAATATTTTTATACAAAACTACAGAATAACTATATTGCTAGAATTTTTTTTGCATGTAATTTATTTGTTTACACTCTACTCAGTGTCAGAGCCATTTTCTGTAACCTTTATTCATAGTAAAAGAAAATGGGTATCTTTCATATATGCTCACAAGGACTTCATCAGGACGCTCTCTGGAAGCTCAGCAGCCTATCAATGAGATCTTTTGAGCCCAGTGTTTAAGAAATATGCTTCTCCAGCAGAAACAGGAGTTTTTAAATAAAGACAGGCCCAGTTATGATTCCCAAAAGATTAAGGCAAGAAACCAGAAGGATGGATTTTCTTAGAGAATGAAGAAAGCTCTGCTAACAGACTGAAAGTATTACCACTCCCTGTTCCACGCCAACATTGCTGTTCGCTGAAAATGACCGGCATGCCTCTGCCGTGCTGGAGACAGCAGATGGCACAGTGCGCCTTCCCTCAAGGGGCTGCTGGGCCGTGTATGCGGAATGTGTTTTGATGCTCTCATCCCAGGCAGGTCTCATTTCAAAGGCAGTCAAAGGCTTCATACTCTGGCTGAAGCTTCAGCAGAGAAGCCAGTTTTGTGTGTACACAGCAAATGAATCGACCTGAAGTGTGGCTTCCTACTAGTGCATTCCTCCAAATTAATTTTAGGTTGTTTTTCTCTGAAAAGACCATCCTCCTCCAGGCCTAATACCTCCATAAGTATCAGGAATGTATGGTTTCTTAAAGAATATAAAATGCTACTCAGTATTTTGTGAAAACAAGTACCGGTGAGATGCACAGAGTAGGGTTGTATTGGCATTAGTGTGTGGCATGGGACTACATTTAGTGAGAAAATCTGCCATATGGTATCCTTTGAAAATCTCCACCCCCAAGCTATCCTAATACCTGCTGGCAGGTGCAGAGATTTGTAACAGAAATATGACAATTCTAATGTAAAGTGGAAATACGCATGTGAAAGCAGGGGAGGAAGGAAAAAAGAGCAAGGTATACAAGAATGGCCTGTGCTCACAGGACTTGAGTGGAAGCAATGAAACTGATCAACACAGAGCAATATAATGTTTACAAAAAGGTCAGACAGCCTGAGCTCTGATGAAGCCACGCTGAGGTGCAAGGAGGATGGTAACAGAAGTACCGCCTGGTGTATGTGCTGTGCTTCTTCCGGCTCTCCCACCAGGACAACAGACCACAGAGGCACTAATGCCCAAAACTGGGAAAGAAAACAGTCAGGAAGCTTGACTATATGTCTTCCTGCTTTGGAATATGTGCTTGTGAGAATGTCAGTGGGTAGAAACAACTTACACAGAGATTTGCAAAACAAAATCCCACTCTCCTTTCACACGGTCTTTTGCCTAGTCTTCCTACACTAATTTCCTACAGAGACAGTAAATAACACTTTAATTTACAACTGGGAACTTCACCTAAAGGAGCCCACTCCTGAAGCTTTATTGAGAGGTACTTGCCTTTGTTAACATTAGATCCCAAAAAGAAATAATTGACAACCAATAATACCCAGAGGCCATGGGAGCTAGTTTCACCTCCATGACATTTTGATTGTCTGTTTCTAGAGAAGGATGACAGAAGGTGGGTTTTAAAAAAAAAAGCATATTTGCACTTTCAAAATGTCATTAGTCAAATGGTTGTCTAGACCTATAACTCCAGACATGTAAACCAATGCCCATTTGGGAGCTCAGAGCACACACTCGTTCTGTTTTACACCTTGTAGGAAATTATCAGAAGCAGTCGGAAGGAAAACTCCCTGCTGTTCCCAGCCTGGAAAGAATGCTGTGGCTGAAATGCTATTGCCAAAGGTTCCAACACAAATAGCCAGAGGGAAAAGTCAACACCCCAGCATGGAGGGGTAGGAGAGAGAATTGGATGGGATAGGTTGCTGCAATAGCAAAGAAAAGATCCAACACCACAGAGCTCTGTTCCAGTGGTTAATGGAAATGGCTTCTGAATGAAGTGAGAATAAATAAAATGCCAGAAATCAAGACTTCTGCTTTATATGCCTTATTATGAGCTGGAAGATACAAAACCACAGAGGAAACACTTACAAAGAAATGGGAACAGTGCCCATACTTCAGAAAAATAAACAGAAATGTCTTTACATATATGAGGCAAGTAGTCTGAAGGAAGCAAATAGCAGTAAGGGTGCTGGGGAGCTCCCCCTGGGATCTGACTCTCCCAGCTCTCAAATAAATGCAGAGCAAGTACTCCGAATGTGGGAGCAGAAGAGACGCAGCTGTGATAAGAGTCCACAAAAGATGAGGTCTATCTGATCACCAAAAAACCAGGAGTAACCTCACTGGAAGACAGAAAAGATCAAAGCAGAGGAAATAGGTCCCAAGCAAAGGTGATCATTCTGAGGTCATTACTGAATTGCAGAAATCCTCAGGAGAGGCGGCATCTATGGCTTGGTATCTGCAATACCTTTTTATGTAAAAAACAATGCTTTCTGTCCACTGGATTATAACAGAAACTTTCCCAAAGATGAGTATCAGCCCATGACTGGAATGGCTCAAAGTCACGTTCCTCAGTATCTGGTGGGGAATGTATTTCACCTAAGATGATTCAAAACTATTGACAAGCTGCAAAGCCAAGACACAAGCTAAGTGTGTATGAAGTCTGTACAAACTTAACAAGGACCAGCGAACCAGAACAAAGGTACCATTTTGCCCCTTTGGCATGAATCTTACTTGTGTACAATACCAAAGTGTCACAGGGGCTTCAGAAACTCTGCAAAGGAGTGTGATTCCCCAGCACCAAGAACGGACTGGGCTGCTGTACGTATGATGTTTAGGTAGGGGAAACACTCACATCATGATAATTCTAGTACAGCTTAACACGCAGCTAAGATGTACTAGAATTACGTGAAAAAAATGCACGTCATCCAGAAAAATCAGCTATTATTCTTAGCACCTATGACTGATATATGAAGAAAAGGGCACATCCAAAATGGGTCAAACCTGAAATATAGCTGGAAGTGTATAAGGACAGGTGCATTCCCCCATGCAATACACTTAGAGAGGAATATCACATCTGACTTGATCTCAGACAGTTCCTTGAAGAGGACCTAGAAACACCTGATCGTGCACTGCAAGCTGTATCGGATGTAATTTCCAAGCCCACTGACACTGCTGTGGACATCAGCAGTTTTGTTGTTGGTGGGATGCAATACAGGTTATGCAGATGTGAATGGAAACCTGCAGTGAATTGCTCAGCTGGTTATCAGACACCAAAGCTTAGGCAAATAATATTTAACAAACAGTCAACATCTTCATTGACTCAACAGGTCATAAGCACCTTGCAGCCTGAACAGACAGGAGCCACACTTCTCTCATAGCATTTTCTTCTAATCTACAAGCAAATGAGCTATCAGAGAGAGCAATGCATGCCAATATTAAAAGAAAAAAAATCAACAATTCATAAACTCCATTTTGTTTACCAGAACAATTCCTCTATATCAGACAGCATTACAAGGCCAGGTCAGTATCTATGTGTTGAAAGTATCAGTCTGGTGCACTATGCAGTCTTAGGGGTAAATCACATCCTGCCATTGGTAGTTCTCTTTAAAGCACGTGGAGCTGAAAGACACCAAATCTACAAAGATTTAGTCAAGGTAACTTTTAACTATCAGACAGCAGATTATGATCTACCCAGACTTACACAAATTCTGATGAAAAACTGGATCATCATAAAGTACAGGCAGCACTGGTTGAGAGCAGCCTCTAGGGAACATACCTAGGTGAAACACTGAGAATGCAATGTGAGAGATGAGGAGGAATCTTCTGAAGAAATACTTTCTCTAAAACTTGCTCCCTTCAATTATCATCTTGAAATTCCTATGTAAAAACTCAGAGTAGCCAAGAGCCTTATGGTCTGAGTTTTTACATAGGAATTTCAAGATGGTAATTCAGCTGTCAGTTCTTAGCTACAGCAGCATCATTGAATAGTAAGTACTAACAGGAAGGACGGTCTGGAGCTCATCTGGTCCATCACCTTGCCCTGCTGAGAGCTCTGAGAATACTAACGGTTCTCTTCTTGGAACCTACCAATTATCTTTTCTTAATGGTGTTTGAATTGCTGTCAATAATTACGTATCAAAGTCCCAGGGACTGGAAATTTAGAGATATGGCTGGACTCAGTAATTTGTGGGTGGATAAGGCAATCACTTTTTCATGCCAGAAGATCTTATTCTTACCCCTGTTTTGAAGAGCATTGTCACTGAAATATGTAGAAAATTCTGTAGAATTAAAATCTCTGGTGTCTTTCAAGAAGTACAGGGTCTAATAGGAATAGAGTGAATCTTCACCTTGTTCTAAACACAACTGAACATAACTCATCAACAGCATTATGACCTTAGTGCAGGAAAAATTCTGAGAAGGCTTTCGGAGACTATAATGAGATACCTTCAGAATTTCATGGATAAAAGAAAAAAAAGTGGTGAAAATCCATCTGTGTGCCACATAACTAAATCTCAATTAAATCTCAGGGATGAGTGAAGCTGGTGGCTCGTGGGCACCATAACAGTATTTTAAACTAGCAGATCCTATTAAAGACTGCACACTGTCTTCACAAGTCTCAGCAACTGACCAGGTGAAGAAAGTGGCTTTACTGTTATGGCAGAGGGCACTCCCTAGCTGTGGAGCAGGGCTCTGTTTGGGGCAGATGTTGTACAAGTGCACACAGATGCCAGTCTCCAGTCTCTGTACTCTCACCCTTGCAACAGTGTTCTGTAACCCACAGACACCAATACCTCATCTGACCAAGACCCCTTCTCCACAGCAGAACCCTTAGGGTTTTTCCTGTCTTGTCTACAAGGCTACAGGCTGTGCCCATTTCTCAAGCCTCTATCTAGGTTCAGGTTCTGCTGAATGAGATGTCTGTTGAGAGGTGAAAGCTGACTCAAGGGAATTCACAGAATGGTGTTCAGACTACCTTTCCAGGAACTGTTTTGCTTTAGAGATAGGGAACCAATACCATGGGTCCAAAATCATCATTACCTTTGTTTGGATTGTTATGAGTCAGTTCTCATCTTTGTGACGTAGAACAGCATTTGGGTTAAAATTGTTTAAAGCTAAAAGTATTTATGTGCTATGACAGGAACTGGATCTCTAGTGGTGGTTTTTAAAGACACTCTAACATCCCCAAAGTGAAGACTCATGACAACTGGAAAAAATCAAAGTAGAGTTAACTGCACCCATGGTTCGCAATAAAGCCGCATTGTGGATATCAGACATCTGCAATCATTGTCAAGAAGTAGGACATACTATGGCTAAACTCCTCAGGAAATTCCAAACCACAGTCTTGGTAACCTCCCAGTTGTTCCACTAGTTGCCAATCAAAAAAGCCTAGGGATCTGAGAGGATATCCAGATATGAAATTGCAATTTCTAGTGCTCTAAGCCTGAAAGGTGATACATGTTTTTCTAGCATCTTGTAGTATCTGGAATTCTCACTAGTGATCTTTCTGGCAGAGCATTTTGTGGGACAGCTTTATTTGCTGCAATATTGCCAAAATGAACTTTCAGCTATATAAATGTGATGATGGCAGAACCTGATCTCCTGATGAATTCCTGATTTTTTTTATTCTAGAATCTCTTGACCATTCTGATTCTTTTTCATGTCTAGTACAAAAGCTGTTTATAGAATGCAGTAAATGCAAAAAAGTTCCTTCTCCCTTATTTTTCTGATAATATCACGGAACAGGTAATGTTGAAAGGGACTTCAGTGGGTCCTGTGGTCCAACCTCCCTGCTCCAGCAGGGTCATCTCAGAGCACATTTCATAGGATTGTGTCCAGACAGTTCTGCCCCGCAGTGAGGGAGACTCCACACCCTCTCTGGGCCACCAGTTCCAGTGCATGGTCATCTGCACAGTAAAGAAGTTCTTCCTCATGTTCAGGTGGAACTTCTGTGCATCAGTGTCTGCCCATTGCCTCTTGTCCTGTTGCTCAGCACCGCTGAGAAGAGCCTGGATCCATCCTCTTGGTATTTTNATCCTTCTGAAGCGCTACACAGCTCTCCAGGGTGTTGGCCATTCCTCCCAATTTTGTAATATCAGTAAGCAGGCATCTGTCCCTTCATCCAAGTCATGGATGAACAAGTTAAACAGTACAGCCTTGAACCTTTGGGGACAGGCCTCTAAACAGACGCTGTGCGACTGTTTATGACTCTCTGGGATTCAGCGACTTCTCAATTCACCTCATTTTCTTCTCATTCTGTCCACACTTCCTGAGTTTGCCTGTGAGGATGTTGTGAGACACAGTATCAAAAGCCTTGCTGAAGTTGAGGTAGACACTATCCACTGTTCTCCCCTCACCCATCCAGGAAGAACCTCTGCAGGTCTAACAAATATCAATTGTCAGAAATGTCCTGTTTCTCTGTCCTTACATTTCTCCTTAACAATAAGTTCAAACTATCTCAAAGAAAAATTTGCTGTTGAAGACAAAATCCGTTTATCTTTTAGGCCTAAAGTAACTCCATCCTACTCTATTTGCCCCAACATATATTTTTCCAATACTTTCTCACCTTCTCTTTCTGATGGCTTATAAAGGCCATTGATTTCTCCCATGTTTACACCTCCTGTGTGGTATAAAGACAGCTAGCACACCAGCACATTACCTCCTTAAGGTGTATGACCAGATGGGATCCAATATGGTAAGAAGCAAGGGGCAAAGGCAGGAAATCCCATCAGCAACTGGTTGGTGGTTCAGGGAAGGGAATACTCCCACAAGAAGCAAACTAAGAGATGGCACAGGCCTTGAGTTTGTTGTAGCATTCCTAAAGAGAAAGGCTTGGTCAAAATGCTCTCAAAAAGTGGAAAAAAAAAAAAAGGTTGAAATCTAGGCACCAAATATATCTACGTCAGTCCTAAATGCAAAACAAATGCAAAATTCTAGAATACTGCTACTAGAATATGCTCAACTCTAATACAAATACTAGATTTGTAGTACTCACAACTAGATAATGTTAGTCTTGCCTGGTGCCCTTTCTGTGGTACAGAGATTTGGAGGAACTTCTGGATTTTAGGCTCAAGTTTTCCCTGTCTGTGCTCAGGAAACAGTTTCCCAGAAGACACAGAGACTTAGGAGGCAATCAGGTGAGGAGGTGGTCCTGATTTTACATATTTTGTCTCCATTAGTCTGGTGTCAGTAGCAAGGGCAATGCTAGATTGAGGCTTATTTCTGGTTTTGGAAAGGGAAACCAAAATTTTCCTTTCCTATTCATTGCAAATTATGGCCAGAATATTTTCTTATAATGGATGGTGAAACAGAGTTTAAAACCAAAAATAAATGGATAATAGCTAGAAACTGACTCAGCAGAGAAAGCCTGCATGATCCCATTCCTCTCTTCCTGCTCTTCCCTGGTTTAGGTGGATGCGACAGAGTAAGGGCATACAACAGCAGAATCCAAGGTAAAAGGGGATTTGCAGCAGGATATCATTTTTCTTGGCCAAGAAAGAGAGAAAAGATCACAAAGGGGATGTGTTTTTGCATAAATAGGAAAAAACAAGTGAGGAAGCACCCTCTACTTCCTCAGTGCAAGGGGAGGCTCATAGCCATAGGAGGCTTGTGGCTTGTGCTTTGTCAGACAATAGGAGCAAGAAGATGAGCAGTTACAGGTTTTAGCAGGGATTGTGGGACAGTCTAATCCAATATAGCAGCAATACAAGGAGTTAGATAAAGCAGAGTACTCCCAAGATGATCAAACTAATCATTTTGGGATAAGCATGTTTTCTGTGACACTCTCACTTCCTCACTAACCCTTCATCAGGCAGTTTCTCCTTTGCTCCCGGCAGAGTCTTCTCTGATGACCACACTTAGAGGAACCTTTGTTCCTCCATCCTTGCTCAGCTATTCACTGCTTGGTACGTGATACGGAAACATTGATACATGCACGTTGGTTTCCACAAGCAAGAGCTAGCCTCACATTCAAACAATAATCCAGTCATGTAGTTTAGCTAGATCATCCAGTATAGTTTAACCATCTTCTTCAGACTTTGAAGACTGCTCTACTGGGAAGGGGATATTCCACAGTCTCTCAAACTAGTTATTCAAATGTTTTCCTATGAATGATTGTCATATGAATGCTACAAACCCAGCAACTACAATGAGGCAGATGTTTGAGGCTGATACATCCCCATGCTGCTGCAAAGGATCCACCTTCACTTCCCAGCATGAATTCCTTGCTCACAGTGACCTGTACTATGTATTATGAAGGTAATATTAGCAATATGTAGGAAGAAAAAACACTTGGTAGTTTTCTGCAAGCCCTGGATTATGATCAGACCATGAACATCAGATTTCTCCACTAATATACAGACCTCTAGACTGATGGGTCATGGGAGCCTCAGCTGTTCCTGTTGCAATTACTGGCTTCCAAGAAAAAAAATTAAGAGTTCTTTTCTGCAATGCCTCAGTAATGAAGAGCACAAGAAAATACATGGTAAACACATTATTCACGTGGAGAATCAGCTCTTTTGCAGTTCTGGGAAAAGAAATTCTTCTAATTTTGATGTTGGAGTCTGCAGACAATCACTCCAACATAGTTCCTTTTATCATCGTAATAATATGTTTTTCTTTTCTAGTGCTTATTTTCCTCCCTGGTAGATATGACGCATTATGTTCTTGGGTTTCTTTAAGAGCTCTTTTTTCTCTCTCTCAGTGGTGGTTTCTAAAACCATTTTTATCTAGTCCTCACTTCACTGCTTAAGCATTTGTAATGTTCTAGCATTCCAATTATTTTAATTGAAAGCTTAGCCAATTCAATAAAGTCTGTTTTCTCCCTGTTTAAACTGATGATGTGGCAGGATTAGACTCTGATCCAGACTGCTAGGGGGTAGCTGGCTTATCTTGGTGGGAGAGCTGGAACTCAGTGTTAAATCTCTGCAAGAAGAAACTGTTTTAAACCCGTGCAGATTCCTCACAGTGCTTTCTGCTCCAAACATCCTTCTTTCCACTGGAAAGGAAAACAGGACAGAAAGATGGTGGTGCTCATAAACTATGTGACTAGAACAGGATCTTCTCAGAGAAGCAGCTTCTGGCTCCACTGTCTGGCATAAAAATGAAACTGTGAGTGTGCCCTGGCTGATACAGGATGAGGACTTTCTCCCTTGATCATATGTAACAGGTACAAAATACCTAGTTTTAAGTGCCTCTGCACTCACAGCTGGTGTTCAATGGACAAGAGAGGAGCTTTTCTGCCTGTCTTGGGCTAGAGGAAAGCTGGAAAGCTGACATCTAAGGGAGCAGAGACTCCAGGAACCTGCAGCACCATCAGGAATGCAAGGGAAACCGATGCCATAAGCTGCTGGTGTTCCTATTAAGTAGTGTCCCATTAAGCAATATCCTTTGCTAGAAATAGCACCAATTTCAAGCATCTGCCTTTGGGAAATATTTCAGTTGGAAATTTCAGTTTTTCTAATTTAGTGAGGAAAACAGGCTGTTAAAAAGTGCCTGGTCTGTGCAACACTGAAGTAAAAAAAAATAAAATAATAATAAAAAAAGTTATGTTGGTGTGATTTAAGATGGAGAAAAACAAATAAAGAAATAGTACCCCAGAGAGTCAACTATTTTTTTTTCAAGAAAAAAAACAGCCTCCCCCCCACAAAAAAACCAAACCAAAAACCACAAACAACCCCAAACAAAAACCCAACCAACCAACAAAAGAAGCCCACAATCTGTTTCTCCCTTATGAGAGTGTCATGAAAGAGACTTATTTAGTAAAGGGCCTGCTGAATATTGTGCCAGTTCAAAGGGAGATGCAGTTTGCTCCTTCACTGTGCTACCATTTCAGTCAGTGTCCTGTTGGAATTGTCAGTAATTGGTATGAGGTGATTCATTAAGTACAACAGTTTGGAGAAAACTCAGCATTTGTAAAAGTAAGGTTATTCAAAAGATAATGCCCTCCAGCTCCAGATGCAATCCCTGTCTGAGGTTGTTGTCAAAAGGTATCCAGGCAGAGAAGCTGTACTGAGATTTTTCAAATGCCATGATGGTCAAGCCTGGATCTGATCCCCAGAGCACCCACTGTTATCACTTGAAGGTTTAGCTCAGTTCTCTGGTTTTGTTTATTCTGCTCTTCTGAACTGTCTGATATCCTAAGACTTGAACTGAGTGAATAAAGTGAAGGAAAATATTTTTCCTTCAAGTATTCTCACGAAGTTCTAGCTGACTTCTTAACTCCAGTGTGGTATTGGGAAGCTAAAGTACTTAGTACCCAGCCTAAGCTACTACTGATGTAGTCGGTAGTAGGAGTATCTGAGTTCAAGAAGCGTTTCACAACATTCCCAGGCACAGAGTGTGATTCTTGGAGTGTCCTGTATAGGGCCAGGAGTTGGACTCGATGATCCTGATGGGTCCTTTCCAACCCAGCATATGCTATGATTCTATGACCTCTCTCTTTTCTCCAGTTCAGTTTCCAGATGATCAAACATCCAGCACATAGTGGATTCAAATTCCTAGAAGCCGATCCTCTGTTTTCCAGAGGATATGAAACATCACCTTAGGTCATAAGACACACTCCCTGCATAAGGTACTATTTTTTACTTTTTTTTTTCCTTGAAAAGTGGTTTCTTTCTACTCAGTCTTTTTGAGGTCTCTGCTTGTTTATATTTAGAACTGCTTCTTATTCTGTTAGCTGTACTCTCCCAACTCCTGAGATGTTCCATTTTGAATAAAAAATTGATGCTTTCAGCAAACGAATCTTTTTTGCTTTCTGGGTAGAATATAAAAATAATCTAAATATCATTATTCCAGTTTGAGTTTTTTTCCATGAGAAAACCCCCATAAGATTCCAGATCCACATCTGTCAAGCATATACACAGAGAATCATGCCACTGAACAGTGAGCTGTTGAAAAAACTTGCTATCAAAATTTTCTTAGTACATTGAGGTATTAGCTGATATAAAAAGCTTTTCACCTAACCTGGACACAATTGATTACACCATCAGTAAAAACAAACATCATTTTTCTGGTCAAACATAATGAGGTAAGGCAAGTCCATTCATTTCTGCTTAATAAGGATCCCAAATTGCTTTGCAAGTATACTGTTTTTTTCTGAAATCCTATCAGTGCAAATAGGCAGAAACCAATTAGGAGTTTATTGGTGTGTTAAGGTGTTATTAATTCTTATTATATTCTTATTCTTTTATAATGAATCAATGTTTCTGCATTAGCCTTTGGTCACTGATTAGGCGACACACTTAAAAACAGACTTAACTTTAATTATGGGAACAGTCCTCTGAAGTTAGTCATGTGTTCAAGCGTGTAAATTATAAAACACATGTCATGTTTACAGTGCAACAGCTATAATACCAAAGACTCTCTGAAGCAAGGAACAATTCAAGCTGACATGTCTCCTACTGTTGGAGCTTTTCAGAAGGTGAAGATACTTCAATTTCCTTTCCTGTCCCCACAGCTGTGTTGTTAGGTAATAGCAGATCAATCCAGAACAACCTTGTGGGAAAAGCAGCAAAGAAAAGTGTGGCAGGCCATAGAGCAGGGTGTTAGGAAGCAATGAGAAGTACACCCTGCAATGGTTGGAGAGGAGAAGTGCCCAGGACTCACATCTGCTTGGAGCTCCTTGCCAGAGGATGCCTCCTCCGAGCCATCCCTGTGTCAGAGCGAGCTGAGCAAGGAATGCCTGAAGCCTGTAGCATGGTAATGCATGAAGAAGGTACTCGACAAAGAGCTCTGTCTGGACTGGAGATAAGCAGATGTTTTTTCACTGAGGTTTCCAGCCTCCAGCCCACAAGCAAGACAGGCATGGCTGAGCAGTGCCTATGGAGAGGTCACGACTCAGGTCAATGCCAGGCTGAGCCAGGTGCTCTCCAGCTGGCCCAGTGGAGCTCACTGCCACCACTAGCAGGGTCTGCAGCCTGGTTAGTCCTGACACAGCAGCACGACTGCTCACAGGGTTTCTGTTCTGTCACACTAGCACAGCCTGCTGTAGCAATCGCATGGTAATTTTTCCCAGTCAGCAGTCAGAATACTCTCTTTGGAGGCTTATCAGTGTCTCAGAGATAGAATAACTACCTCCATTTCATGGAGATATGACTTTTTCTGGAGCTGGTCTGAGACTGTGGAAGTTGCTCTTCAGCCATGCCAAGAGCCAGGGAGCATCTCAAAACTCAATGGTATTTTCTCATTGTGGAGAGTGCTTTCTAGAGTTTTCCTTCTCTATGTGAATACTCAACAAAACTAAAGTGAAACAACTTTCTCTCAACAACTTCAAGAGCTTACCAGACCACAAACCACAATCATACAAGACTCTCTCTTTGGCAGAAGAGTGTGGCATTATGAACAACATACCAGAACTGTTAATTTTATTTTTCATCTGTTCTAGTAAGCCTTTGGGTGTCAGAGCAGTACATAGGAGGCTTAGATGCAATGCTAGATATATCTCAGCTCCCTAGAGGAATGAGATGGGATTAATTGTTATGCAAACATTCCCATCACAGTTACTTGGGGCTTCTTTCTGCATATAAATAATCAATATGCTCTTGGAGGAACTTGCACAGCCCCACTTGAACACCTAACTTAGTGTCTGAACTGGGGGTGTAGACTTGGGCTTGTCCCCTTCTATCTTTAATCATCTGTCTGGGATGATAAGGCTGGACATACAAGTACTCTTTGACTCATTAAAGGAACTGGGGGGAACCTGCAGAGGCCGAGTCGGCTGAATCATCATCTCAGGTGCCATCTCTCTCCACTCACACCACACCTTTCACTGGGCAAACACGCTTCCAACTTAGGCATCTCACTCAAGTGTGCCTTGCATCATCCCTACAGTTCTGTACAGAGCAGCGCCGATGTACCCAGGGACATGCCTTTAAGTGTTTGTCCTCAAGCTTTGGGATTAATACCAGTAATGAGTGCCCAAAATCTGAACCATTACTGTGCTTTAATATGCCAGATGCAAGGCAATATATTCTTTTGCTAACAATCTCCTGTCTTCTTGTTGATAAGCCTTCCCTATGGCCTCCTTAAACTAGCTCAGGTTAAATATATACACACTATATTAAAATAAGAAGCTTTAAGAAGAAGGAAATCAGAGCCTATACTACTGTGGCATATTGTATATCCAGCAGTGCTGAATGCAAGCAGGGAGCTTGTTGCTGTGGGAGGCACAGCACCATGGCAGCTGCTTGCCTTTCGTGTGAACAAAGTGCAAGGAGGGAAGGCTCCTGCACAAGGCAGGGCACGATACACTCTCCAGTGTGCCAAGTCTCTGTCCTGAGCCCAAGCAGGCTGCACCACTGAACTTCAGATTTAAGAGAGCTGCAGTATGAGAACTCAGGAGGCTTAGAGAACTTTTTCAAGTGTTAGAGCAATCAAAGACTGTGGAAATATCTCACAGGTTGATTCAAAGCATCCAGGTCAGCTTCACCCTCTTCACTTAATTGACAGCAGACTCTGAGGGAGAAGCCTGACTTTAATCTGGGTGGATGTGCTTCCCAGTATGTTCACATATCTCTTGAAGAGTCCATTTCTCATATGAATCTTATTATTTTTCCATCTCATGCTCTGTGATCTATAAAGAATAGAGAGTCCTTGACTGTAGGGCCACTCTTTTTCTATCTCCTCCCCGTGGATGTGTACGGTATGACATTTATAGATGCGAGCTTTTATGTGCATACTTATATGGATGGGAAGTCAGCGCCTAGGCTGAGACATACCTGGAAGTGTGTTCCTTCTTCAAGTCAATTTTCTGCCTACACCCATCTTCTTTTTTGGCTCTTTCTGATGATTTCATTCTAATACTATTTTTAACTTCTAATGACTTTTCACCTCTTCCATCCATTCCTTTACCTGTTTCTCCTCTAAGCTCCCTGAACACCTCCTTTTCCCACACAGAGGTGGCAGCATAGGGGTTACTTGTCTTTTGTATTTTCTTTTCCCCCTTTTTTTCTTTCCTTTTTTTCCCCCTCTCTCCACTATGTATTTTTCTTCTTTTAGTTGTCCCTTCTGAATCACTTTTCTGTTTTGGACTTTTCAGAACCATTATCCTCTGAATTGTCTTTGCTCTTGACTATTCAACACCCTCTGGGCTGACTCAGCCCAGGCTGTGTGGGAATTGATTGGGAATGAATCAGCAGCTCAGTGCTCAGAAGGGAATTAACAATCTATTTACTCTCAAATGATTCCTGTCTCTCCACCTCCATCTCCAATGACCATTTTCCAAATAAAACTATTTATAATCCTCAGATATATGAACAGGCAGAGTTCTAAAGAGGGGCTCTAAAAGTTACGTTAAGGCAGTAGGTGGCTGGAACCATTAAAAGTTTCAAGAGGCAATAGCTAAAATTAGTCCAAGTGGAGAGAAGATTATTAGCTAGGAGACTTATGGGTCCTACGCAGCAGGTGGTCTGTTTCCAGAAATCAAAATGTTCTAAACCCCAGCAAATATCTTCCACATTCAAGTGTTATTTTTATTCAACTCCAATTACAAAAATGGTCTTTCCTCATGCAGAAGTATCAGAAAGCAGTAAGAGCAACAAGTGCATACACAGGATGGGAACTTTTATAGCATACAGAAACTTTCTTGTGATAGTAACTGCAGTTTTGAGTACTTCATTTCAAGTACAAAGACCCTTTTCAGACACATACTTGGAGCAGCCAGAGGATGAAAACTGCAGAATATGCAGAAGCGGTTCTTCAGCAAAGTCAGTGTCCTCTGCCTCTGGGGAAACACTCTTGTTAGTAGGATGCTTCTCAATTTTTTTTCCATTGATTAATTTTATTGTATGGCCGGCTGTTCCCACAACACTGGATGCATGAACATGAGGAAATATACTCTCCACTGTTGACAAGAGGAATAAATCAGAAGTTGGTCTAGTAAAGTCAAAGTCTTACAATGGCATAAAGGTGATACAAGAGCATCGACTCTGCAGAGAAGAAAGGAGAAATTTCTCAATGTCTATTTCTGTAACAGCTGCAGTCTGAGTTTGCCTGATGCCCCTCTAGTGAGGTCTTACCCTTTTTTGTGATGTGATCGGAATGAACTTTTTCTGTTTTGTTCCCCTTTAAAATTACTGATTGCAGTAATTTTAAAGGAGAACAGAAGCAATTAGAAAAAGCAGAGCCTTGTCATTTCCCTGAGTTTTCAGGCTTAAAGAACAGGATGTTCACCCTTGAAAAATGCTTCTTGAAAATTCAGCAAGACTCTTGTGCTTCAGTGACTGTTCTTTGCCCCAGATGAACACTTGTCCATGTCTGGCCTGTAATTACAGGTAGTCCTGCCAAATTAAACAAATTGAAGGAAGGGTACAAAACATTATAACAAAGCTGTAATAGAAAGCACTTGATTTGAGGAAGCATCTTTTGATTTGCAAGGTGAAGGGTCCAAATGCTTGTTTACCTCAAAATACTCCTCCTTTGGCACCTGGAAAGCAATAAGTTTTTAACTAGTTCAATTTGAAATGGACCTTATATGTTAGTTTTAGAAGCAGAGCTCTTTGTGAACACAGCATCACAGGCCTGCCACAGAAGAACGGTGGGAGACCAAGCCAGCATAAATGGCTAATAACCCAATTGTTTTAAATAAAAATGTACCACAGGAGAACCACTTGCTTGGCTCCCACTTTCAAAATGATTTCCATATGAATAGAAAGCAGCTTAAGAGAGCTGTGAATACAGAAGGAAAAGAAGAGAAGATGGTCTGGATTTGTGACAGATTTTGTACGGGCCACCAAGGCAAGTAATGCACGGACTTCAAGAAAAGTTTAGCTGGTCCTTCATTAGATGTCAGGAAAGAGAAATACTAGGTTTTTTGAAGCAGAAAAATAATTTCTTACATGCCAAACCTGTTTCAGTGGGATTTACATTTTGGTGGCAGTGGTTCTAGTTAGTAACAACTGAGCTTTTCAGAGCAATCTGCAGAGAAGAAAAATTCATCTTCTTAGACACACACACTGACCTACTAAGTGAATGTCTTGAGGACTGGAAATAGAGTATATTTTAGGATCAAGAAAATAAGAGGTCTTACTATTTGCTTCTTTGTCTTCACAATGACAATCCCATTTCAAACATCATTATAGCGAGATTGTCTAGCTCTTGCACATATAGATTAGTCATGAAAATGCAACCTAAGAAGACCAGCTAAGGCTTCCAACTGACAGCACATTTCAGCATCACATAATGTGATTCTGTTGTACACTCGTTACCGAGAAAAAAAATTATAAGAAGCAACTATGAATTTAAAAATCCCAACACACAGAGCTGTTTTCTCTGCAGACAGGATGGGCATTTCCATTCTTCAAAACAATCAATTGCATTAGCCTTTCAGTCGGTCATGATCCCAGTGCAGTGGGAGACTCATTCTAGGCTCCTTTCTTCTGCCTGAACTGTTTGGTGGCGGTTTCATTTTTTTTTTAGAGGACCATCTGTTCTTCATATCAAATTCATAAAGGAAAAATGTTTTCAGTTTTAGAATTTTAAATCACTTTATCTCCCTCTTCTGTTTTCTTAGTATTCTTGTTAGCTCTAATTTTAGAGATATATTTGATAATAAGACAGAGAGTATGTTGAAGTAAGGAGTTATTTGGCCAGTTAGGGGGACTGGATACACTTAGGGTTTAAGGATACACCTTCGGACCTGAGTCCTTTGGTGCTCATTTGGCTTGGGTTCTCTGCAGCCACAGCAGGGGCAGTGTGATGGGAAGCTTTGCAAAATCTCACACGGAGGTCTCCGAAGACCCTGGTGGGAGGCAGGAACGTGTGTGCAGCCACAGGACAAGCCAAATAAGAAGAAGCAACTACCTTGCATAACATTTTACTGGGGCTAAAGTTCTGGATTAGGCTGTACAAATATGAATCCACCGTCTCTTCATAAGGGCTCAACTTCTGTCAACACAGAGCCCGGCCTGGATTTTCTGAAGCACTTAGTGAAAAGTGGCGTTAAGAGAAAAGTCAAATGGAGAAGTAAATCAGAGCTCCACCGGTGGATGCCTGGGAAGGAAGAGGGGCAGAAAACAAAAACAGGCTTTGGCTGTGCAGAGGGGAAAGGACACTTAGCACCATGGCGGCTAAAATAACTTTTTCTGTACCTGAAGCATTGGGGCATAAAAAATTGTCTGTCACATGGCCCATCCCAAGCCTCAGGAAGTTGTGCTGTGCTTCACACCAAGTTCCTCAGTTCCAAGGAATGGCAGAGTAATTGGGAGGTCACGCCTCTTTCATGCTATTTTTCAGAAAAGGAGTGAATTTTTTTTTCCAAATTGATGATCAAGACTGACTCAGACTGCCTGGCATTTCAATGATATTGGGAAGCTGGCCTCTGTAGAAGCTAACAACTTTACTCATTAGCAGAGTGAAGATATTTTTGCCACTGTTCCTGGAACACATTCAGAAATATTACCATACACCAAAATACTTAAATAGTACAATTTACCCAGAATGTCTTTCAGAAAACAGCAGCTGGAACCAACCAAAACCTGTTAGAGACTCACTTAACAGATGCAAGTCCTGGCCCCCAGTTCGTAATTACTGTCCTCAGCTCAGTGGATCTGGTTACAGATTTACCCCTCAGATCTTTCAGTCTATGACTAACAGAAAAGAGGATGAGACTACCAGGCTCTCCTCTGCATATTTTTCCTTCTGGAACTATCACACAGCATCTCTTCTTGCATATCCTATCCTACATGTTTTTCAGGACAGGTAATGATTACTGTTGTCATCTGTCAAAGAATGATGTAAATTGCTTGTGCAAGTGCCCATCACTGTGACACACAGAGGGCCTCACTATCACTTTTGCTCCACCAAAAATATTCAGCCATGACTAGTACAGGCAGACACCCTGGGTGCCACGTACAGAAAAGTGACCTCATTGGCAGTGCCACTGCAAGACTGTGGCACAGATGAAGGAAACAGGATATGTCTGGAATATCATTTTTTGGCGAATCCCAGCTGTTGGGCATCAATTTCTGCCCATAATGCTTTTTTTATTTTATGTGAAGGATCAGGCTGGTCCAGGAACAGCAAAGTCATATATGAGCTGGAAAATTATCTTTCCCTCTCCCCATTCTATATGGAGCATTGCTATGAAAGCATAAAGGTGGATGAACTGCCAGTGAACTGTCAGAGATTTCCCTTTCAATACCACTGACAGGATATTCCTCTTGTAATCTCATTCATTTCTGACAAAACTATTTTTCCAAAATCATATAGATTGAGCTGAACAATGCATTTGTACTACTATGCTGTTCTTCATACAACATATCAAAAAGGAAAACAAAAGTTGCCATTTTCTCTTATAAATAACTTTTTCTCTCTCTAAAGATAAATACAGTGACTGTCCCAACTGAAGGCCCATATGTGCGTAAAATAAAATGAGCTTCTCAAGAGCTGTGAGACATCAATATCACCATAGGTTGAGATCCTTCAAATTCCTTGTCTGATGAAGAAAAACAGAGACAACTGGGTGGCAAAAATGCACCTAGTCTTGGCTCCTGACAACAACCTTCTGTGCAGGTCAATTTTTCTTGCCACATATTGCCCTGTTATAAAAAATAGGTGACCGAAAACTAAATTTATTCTTGAAAAAAATGTATTATTTATAAATGTTTTAATTGGAAAATACATGTTTCTCATCTCCAAAATACCCAGATGAAAGAAGGAACTCTGCTGCTGTTTCAGAATAATTTCAGTGATTTGTATGCTGTTCCAGGAACCCACAACAGAGCCTGGGGACAGTCACAGTGGTGTAAGGGTGTTGGAAGACAGAAGCAGAGCCCAGAATAACCCTACCCTACCTGAAGAACAAGAGAAAAAGCCCTTAGGTAAGAATATATGGTTACACATGCATAGGGTAGGAACAGTAATAGATGGCAGCAGTAGCTCAGGAATGGGTCTGCAGGTTTCACTGTATCATAGGTTGTACTATTATACAAAAGGCATATATTTTATGGGAGTAAATAAGCATAAGTAAGAATTCTGAGAAAATTACCTTCTTGACTCAGTATTAGTTGGTCTCTATTTCTTGTATTAGTCAGTAGATGTCAGGAAAAAACCAAACTACAAAAAGAGTATAGCAGCTGGGGAGCATACAGAAAATGAAAAGTTGCTGTTCAGAGGTGTGGAAACATAACTTGTGAGAAAACAGATGACAAAGCGGATTTATGCAAAGACGATATTGTACAGAGAAACAACGACGTAAATAAGTATCTGCAAAATGGAAAGAAATAGATCTTTCTGCATGTCACTTGCTTATAGCATAGCAAGGAACATTTACATTTGGCACAAGGAGAAAATCTGGAGTCACAAGGAACATCAAGTACCAGATTGCTTTTCAGAGAGCATATAGAATTTAAAATTTTATTGGACAAGAGCAAAACGATTGTGAAGTCTGCACACCATCCTCAAAGACTGTGGCCCTAAAAATAGCTCCAAAATGTTGCCACAGATCATAGATGATGCTGGTTAAGACTGCCTTAATATTTATAGAAGGAATTCCAAGGCAACCTCTTAATATTTACAGAAATGACCCTAGGAAGATGCAGAGCAACGTAAATCCACATCAGAATGGACCTATGAAAGGACAATGAAAATGACAGAGAAAAGGAGAAGCATGAGATAGGTTAGCAAAGGTGCTATCAAAGATTTAGAGTCAGCTTTTAACACAGAGAACATTTGAAACACAGCATATTTTTTCCCTTTTGTCTCCTCTTTATATACAATATGTTGTTCCCATGGCTGGGAAAGCTACAATAACAAGGAGAGGGAAAGAGGACATATTCTCTTTATCCTCCAGAAAAGGTTCAGCATACCAATGGGAGTCCAACTTCAGGCAGTGTTAATAACGCAGGACAAGCATCTCTTTGCAAGTGGTCTGCAGCTGCAGCATGATCTGAATGGACTGTGTCACACAGGACTGTGACAGACATCTCTGGATGTGCCCATCACTCTCTAGAAAATAACTGTTGTTTCTGGCCTGGCTCAGCAATTTCTACTTTCCTTCATCTGCCCCTTCGCAAAGCCACTTCTAGAGTCCTGAAAAATCAGCAGACACTGCACCTTATGTAGCAGGTCTCCTGTGGTAATTTTATAGGTGAAGGGACAGATCGTCACGATGACAAGCAAGTACTGAGCCTCAGCTGGCCCCAGCTCCCCACTAGGTTCGCGGCCAGTGTTCCTCAAGGCTAGGCAAATGCTATCTGAGCTGAGGAAATTAATAAATTTTGGACAGACTTTCAGAACAGTCTAGGTTCTGACAGCAGGACTCCTGTCACAGACGTTTAAGAAAAAATTTTCTGAAGGAAAGAAGTGAGCATTCCTTATGTCCTCAGAGCACCAGGGAAGTCTGCAAGGCAGTGGTTGGCTGAGCTGTGCTTGGTTCAGATAGCAACACAGGTAATGGGGTGAGGTACAAAGCCATTGGTATCTTCTTGGAGATGAATGAGCTGTGAGCCACTCACTTTACAGTTTCAGCTCTCCTCCTCTTTCCTGGATGGAAGTCACAGCAACCAGCTCCCAGGCTGCAAAGGATTTGCTTTCTCCTAAAGAAGCTCTTGGTTGCTAAGCAGTATCTATGTGGGCATCAGACCTCCACAAAATCTTGGGGATCTGCCTCACCAGAATGTCATGGTGAAGCTCAAACATCCCACTGAGATGTGATTACATGCAAAGTTTCCATTATATAGTGCTAATTTTACTGCAGCAGCTTAAAATAATTTTTGAAGAGGTTACAAAGGATACTTTTGTTACAAGCTTGGGCAGGTGGATTCAGCATGGTGATCAATGGTATAAAGTCTAGCTGGAAGCCAGTAACACTTCGTGTACCCCAGGAACTCAGTACTGGGTCCAACATTGTCTAACATCTTTATTAATGCACAAGATGATGAGGTAGAGTGTACTTTCAGCAAGTTTTCCAATGACACACAACGGGGAGGAGTGGTTGATATGCTAGAAGTAAGGCTGCTGGCCAGAGGGACCTTGACAATCTGGAGAACTGGGGTGAAAGAAACATCAGGTTCAGTGAGGGGAATTGCAAAGTCCTGCCCTTGGGGAGGAACAAGCACCAGTATCTGTACAGAACCGACTGTGAGGCTTTTGATTCTCCTCTCCCACCTTTTTCTGGGTCTTTCTTTGCTTTTCCATTTGTAGTGCCAAGAAATCTCTAAACATCCCTCTTGGCAGGACATGGCTTTGCATGCTGAAGAAAACCGGGAGCTGAGCACCCCTGCTGCAACAGCCACCACCAGGCAGCTGCAGTGGGCAGGGCTCACTGGAGCCGAGCTCCAGCTGCCTGAGCCAACATCAGAAACGCAGCCCTTGTCGGCGGATGCTTCCGCACCTTCTGCTTCCACTGCACCCCGCAGTGATCTGCCTGACAGCTGTGACCTCTCTGCAGGCAGCCCTTCAGCCGCGCCCTGGACACGCCAAGGGCAGTCAGCAGCTACATGGAGGCCGTGGTCAGCCTGGCCTCCCGCTGGAGAAAGGCTGTGGCCAGGGAGCAGGTGGGCAGCAGAGCCCTGCAGCAGCACTACACCTCGTGCCAAAGGCCAGGGCCCCTGCAGTGAGCCCGCCACTGGGAGAAAGGGCAGTCAGGGAGGTGCCAAGCAGCTCCAGGGCATCCCAATGTCTCTGTCCAGCACACCACAGGGTAGAGTGCAGACAACCCAGCAGATGAATCTGACAGCTGCTATGACTTGCAGTGGCAAGAGGAATTTGAATAAAGATGCAGAAGCTTCTGGACAGCATTTGTTTCAAAACCAAAGCACAACCTACTGCAGGGAATGCTTTCCAGTCTCCTCACCTCTCCCCCAGCCACCAGGGCAGAGCTGTCTAAGTATCTTGAGCATCTGCTGGGCCACCTGTCCTGAAGACCTGTGAAGCAGGGTCCCCTGGACAGAGTCCATGCTGACAGCCCTGTCTATGCTGGACCCTCTTGCTGGTGCCTTTGCAACCAAATAGCTCTTGCCATCCTCCAGTCGCAGCTCTCCAAGCCTTTTCTAGACACTCCTCTAAAACAGGAGCCCGCCTATTGCAGCTCCAAGCATTGCGTGAGGGCTCCACAGGGCTGGGAGGCAGGAAACATCCGGAAAATTTTTGTTACTTTGAGGGTGACAGAATAATGGTACATGCTGCTCAGAGAGCTGGTGGAGTCACCATCCTTGGAGATCTTCAAAAGCCACCTGGACGTTATCCTGCGCAGCCAGCAACAGCGACCCTGATTGTCAGGGAGGCTGGAAAAGACGACCTACAGAGGTCCCTTACAACCTCAATAACCATTCTGTGATTCTATGATTCAGGTGATGGACCTCTTAAACTGGTAGATCTTTGGGATCCAATAGGAAATGGCCCTCTATTCCAAAGCAGAATATATAATGAAAAATATAGACCCATCATTTTCAAGTTACTGAGTAACTCAGAATTATCTGGCTTAGTAACATTACCCTGTCTTCTCCTGTTCTCCCTGAAAGTTCCACACAGCCTTTTTTTTTTTTTTTTTAATTAAATGCTCTTTCCCTTTCCTCAATCTCAGTTACAAGAACTAATGAGCTGGCATAAAATTGTCCAAATATTCATCATTTGCACCAGGGTCATTCCAGGAATGCAATCAGAGGAAAGTGTTTTAAGGATTTGTCAGTCCTTGTGAAGAAATACTTGCATGATATACTCCCACACATGCATGCTTTGACTGTAGATTAAAACAGGATAAAGTGAGAGTGCTTCTCACATTGCTGCAGTCACTGAATTAGACACTTGCAGAAACAGAAATCAGTGCTGTCACTACAGGCTGAAGGAGAAATATGAGAGAAAATCTGAGACTTGCTATGGCTACTAGTTTCCTTACTTGTAGGTGTTGTATCAACTGGCTGCAGATAGAGTCATAGAATTATTAGAATCATTAAAGTTGGAAAGGACCTCTAAGATCATCAAGTCCAAACATCAAGCCAGAACCACCATCATGTTCACCACTAAACCATTCCCCCAGGTGCCACATCCACACTTTTTTTTAACACCTCCAGGGATGGTGACTCCACCATTTTCCTAGGCAGCCTGTTCCAACGTTTTACCATGCTTCCCACGATTTTTTTTCCTATTGTCTAATCTAAGCCTCTCCTGGCACAACTTAAGGCCATTTTCTCTTGTCCTATCACTGGTTACCTGGGAGAAGAGACCAGCCCTCACCTGCCTATAGACTCCTTTTGCGGAGTTGTAGAGAGCAATAAGTTTTTCCCTGAGACTCCTTTTTTCCAAGCTTAACCCCCCCAGCTCCCTCAACTGCTCCTCACTGGACTCACACCATCGGCCTCAGCCCATGATCCAGCCTGTCCAGATCCCTCTNCGATTTTTTTTCCTATTGTCTAATCTAAGCCTCTCCTGGCACAACTTAAGGCCATTTTCTCTTGTCCTATCACTGGTTACCTGGGAGAAGAGACCAGCCCTCACCTGCCTATAGACTCCTTTTGCGGAGTTGTAGAGAGCAATAAGTTTTTCCCTGAGACTCCTTTTTTCCAAGCTTAACACCCCCAGCTCCCTCAACTGCTCCTCACTGGACTCACACCATCGGCCTCAGCCCATGATCCAGCCTGTCCAGATCCCTCTGCAGAGCCTTCCTGCCCTCCAGCAGATCAACACTGCCACCCAGCTTGGTGTCACCTGCAAACTGCCTGAGGGTGCACTTGATCCCCTCGTTCAGATCACTGATAAATACATGAAACAGGACTGGCCCCAGTGCTGAGCCCTGGGGAACAGCACTGCTGACTGAACACCAGCTGGATGTAACTCCACTCACCACCACTCTGGGCCCAGCCATCCAGACAGTTTTTTATCCAGTGAACAGTGCACTTGTCCAAGCCATCAGCTGCCAGTTTCTCCAGGATAATGCTGTGGGAAGTGGCGTCAAAGGCTTCAGTAAAGTCCATGTAGACTACATCCACAGGCTTTCCCTAATCTATGAACTTGGTCACCCTGTCACAGAAGATCAGGTTGGCCAGGCCGGATCTGCCTTTCATAAACCCCTGCTGACTGGGCCTGAGCCCCTGGCTGTCCTGCACACACCTGAGTGTGTCATGGCATTCAGGATGAGCTGCTCTGTGACTTTCCCTGGTAGTGAGGTCTGGCTCTGGTCTGATGCTCCTTCCAACCCTCCTTGTAGACAGTCGTCACATTTGCCAGCTCCCAGCCACTCGGGACCTCTCTGGCTAACTAGAATTCCTGGTAAATGATAGAAAGAGCTTGGTTAAGCTCTTCCACTAACTCCCTCAGGACTCCTGGGTGGATCCTGTCTGGCCCCATGGACTCGTGCAGGTCATAGTGGCATAACAGATCACTGACAGTTCCTCTCTGGATTATAGGGATTCATTCTGCTCCCTGTCTCTCTCTTCCAGATTCAGGGATCTGGGCACCTTGAAGACAACTGGTCTTGCTATTAAAGACTGAGGCAAAGAAGGCATTAAGTACCTCATCCTTCTCCTTATCCTTTCTCACTGTTTCCCCCACAAACAGCTAAGGATGGAGATTCTCCTTGGCTCTCCTTTTGTTGCTGATGCATTTCTCAGGTTTCCCAGAGAACTTGTGGATGCCCCACCCCTGGAAGTGTTCAAGGCCAGGTTTGATGGGGGACTGATCTAATGAATGGCATTCCATGCCAGGGGGGTTGGAAAGAGATGATCTGTAAGGTGAACAGATCGTCCACATGATCACATCTCACACAACTGTTTTCTCTGCTGCCCTCTAAGAGCAGTGTCAGGCTCTTGCACTCCCTGCAGCCTGAGACCTGGACAGCCCCATGTTTCTGTGGGAGCTCCATCTGGGCCACCCCATTCTTTTTGGTGCACAAAGAGGATGTGACTTTTGGCTGAGTGGAAACCAAGCTTCTTCAGTGAGAGTGGTGACCACCAGCTGAGCTAACTGTTCGAGCTGGCAGTCCTCAGCACCCACCCTGTGTACCCTTCCTCGTGAGCTGCTGTGCCATGCTCTGGTTGCTTGCACTCCCTGGGGGTGGGTTTTGTACATGTGGGGGGCCACTGTCACTCTTAGTGCCACCCACACTGAGTCAGAGATGCCTCTGAGTCAGGGCTCCACTGCTTCCTGCTCAGGGTAGAAGGGGCTGACATACCTCTCTCTGCTCTAGTTTTGAGGTCTTACCAGCTTAAGAAAGCTCCTCTTGCTCCTTCAGCACAATACTTGGCTCCAGAGCACATCTGTCCATGAAGTTCGCCTTGGAGTCTTCCAGGATATTAATATCAGTGGGAGCAAGGACACTGCAAGCAGAGTATAAACGTTTAAAAGCAAAAAGCACCCACAAGGTAGGTGGGATTAAACACACCAGCAAGCCAACCAACCAGTCTTTGACAGCCACAAGCCAGCACAATTCAGTGTACCATATACTCTGGTACCATACCAGAGCTGGCCTGGATTCATGGTACAAGCACCTCCCCCACCTGGGGGAGAACAGGGAAGCTCACAGAAGGGATTACAGAGGGCTAGTTGCACACTGCAAGCCACAAATTTCCTTAAAAAGCCTTTTTTTTCATTTAAAAAGGTGCCTACTTTTCACAGCTGGACTGTGCAAATTTCAGGAAGACATGAAGAACAATAACCGCGCTCTTACAGAATTACAGCAAGAGACATGTTGCTGTGAAATTGCTGTAAGTCAAGTACACATCACATGTAGTTACCATTTTCAGCTGTGATTAGGAGCTGTTGCTTGGCGGGGACTGGCTGCTCCACGTGCCAGCACATTCTGTAGTCTTTCTGCTACCTGATTTGGAGTTTGCCCTTCTGTCACTCCCGGTTTTCCTTTTGCCCTAAGTATAGGATCCAGGGGCTGAGAGGGGTGATTTAACAACTCACACTGCTGCACCTCTGCAGGGCTAAAGACGTGGAACTGCACTCCAGCATCACTGTCCTTTCCAGTGGTTCCTTTGGGGGCAGTCCCAAGGAAAATGGTCCTGCTAGCAGTGTGTCTTTCTTCTTGGTGTTCGCTTCATTTCTGCAGTTTGTCTAGAAACAAGACTGGAAATCTCAGCTGAAGCAGGCAGTGAACCAAGGATGGCTGTTCTACAGTTCTCAGCTGGAGTGGGGTATCCAAGGAACCAGACTATGTAAAGCCGTAGTGTGGGAACTGTTGCTCTGGATTAATTTCACTGCCATGAGTCTGACAAAATGTTTGCTTTTCCAATGCACACATACATGATCCATTGGTATATAATTAACTGTACATTGCAAAGAAGAGTTCACAGAATCACAGGATCATTTAGGTTGGAAAAGGCCTCTAATATTATCAAGTCCAACCTTTGACTGATCACCACCTTCTCAACTCGACCATGCCACTGAAGTGCCACATCCAGCCAGTAATATGCTGTTACATGTCTGTTACAAGTTGACAAAAATAAGACCTGGTCCTAACATCAAGCATACCTCTCTTTCCTATTCACTCCTTTCTTTGTGCAGTAAAAGTCAGCATTCACATCTTCCGTGGGTAACATCAGTTATACTCAATAATATCTCCAAGCTTTTGCTTCCCTATGAAATATTTAAATGGGTGGTGCCAGTCACGGATTCCTTTTTTTTGTTTTTTTGGCATCCTCTTGATTGTTGCAGCCTTTAACCCATTACTTCATAATCTTTAATGTCCTCCATAACCACTGCACTACAGATAATAGGGCTGCCTTGCAGTTACTATATGAACAGAGCATGTGTACCACCTTAGAACATGGAAACTGAACTGTAAAAGGCAGATAACTATTTTAAGCTTTGAAAGCTAAAGCTAGCCTGCTTAATTCAAGATCAAAATTATACTACTTAAGGGAAGAGTTTCACTAATGTGAAGATCTTAAATTATTTCTAGTCTTGTTTGGAAAACAACAGTGTAAAAATTATGCCAAAGACAGAGCACTGTGTAAATTCTTGGGATTTCTTGTAACTCATTTTGCTGTTAGCAGAGATCCTGCTCTTATAAAGATGAGAAATACACTACAAAGTGGTTGGAAAGACACCGTTTGGTAGCAGAACATCAAATGCTTCCTTACAGTGGGCCACAGCTCTGAAGCTGAGTAACTGCAGTAGCGTAACTGCGGAAGAGGACCTTTTTAGTGGTTTGGGTTTTTTCCCTAGTAAATTCAGTGTGATTTACCCACCTTTGTCCTTTTAACTGAGCTGTTAACTTTGGGCACGAGTTAAAGTGCAAAGGAAACCTTTCCAGCCTGAATGTCTTCTGCAGCAGGAACACTGTTCAGAAGGATACTAACTGCTGTGCTCCCTGGGTTTTCCAGGGTCCAGCAGCTGTGGAAGAACAACTAGAAGTAAAGCTGGTGGCATTTTTACACCATGCAGATGTCTTAGAAATCTCACACTTTGAGGAATTTTTTGATTTACTGCTCTTTACTTGCCCAAATGAGCCACATGTGATCAGCATGCCCAGCCTATTTAGGCTCTACTGAAGTTACTGAATTTGTGCAAAAATAACTGCAGTGCCAGGCAGCAAGGCTGAGTCTTGGGCATTGAAATCACAGAATACAGCACAAATTTATGCTAGAGAAACATATTATATATGTATATAGCCCTGAGCTAAAAATGTAATTTTTCCACTTGGGGCTTAGTGACACTATTTACCTACTTATTTATTTTTTTAAACACCCAAGAAATGCCCCAGTTTAATTTCCAAAATCTGCTTTTATAATCTAGACAGTAATGCTCTTTCTGTACCTGGGCAGGCTATAAGTATGTGTTTCTGTGTAGCTCTGCTGTGGTCAAAGGACAGAAAGCTCTTTACTCATCTCAATACATATTCCTTGCTTTGAAAGGAAAGTCCTCATTTGATACAGGAAATAGTGACACAGATTATTTCCTAAGCACTGGCACTCATTTATTAGTTATTTACACTGCTAGTTGCACATCTTGTTCAAAATATTTTTATTAATATTTGTTTCAGAATAAAACCCTTCATGGGAAACAAGAATGCTACTGGTAGTCAGTGTGGGACACCAGCACCACTGGATGCTGTTGGAGCAGATGTAAAGCTCCCTTCTCTTGTTATAAAGTATTCAGAGATAATTTCTTCTAGCTTTCCTTTTTGTTGTTTTGGTTGGGTTTTTTTTCCCCAAAGGCTCCTGTACGTATAATTTTTCTTTTTTATTTTTTTATTTTTTTAAAGATAGCGGGAACCAGACATACACATACCTAAAACATGGTACAGAATTAGGTAAAATAATCTCTCTTAATTTTACTTCAAAATGTAGTTCTCCTCTTCACAGTAAAAACGAAAATAAGAATTATGGGATTGCAGAGGTGATTCCAGAATGGAAATTCACTTGAAAATTTTCTGACAACCGGTTTGCTGCCAACATCAAGCTATGAGGTGTGCTCCACTCCTGGGAGGGAGGGGATGCCATCCAGAGGGACTTGGACAGGCGTGACAGCCTGGCCTGTGTGAAACTCACAAAGTTCAACAAGGCCAAGTGCAAGGCCATGCACCTGGGTCAGGGCAATCCCAGGCACACGTAGAGGCTGGGTGGAGGATGGACAGAGAACAGCCCTGACAAGAAGGACCTGGGGACATTGATGGACAAGAAGGTCAGCATGGCCTGACTACATACACTTGCAGCCCAAAAAAACAGGTACATCCTGAGCTGCATCAAAAGCAGCATGGCCAGCAGTCCGCCAGGGAGGTGATTCTGCTCTGCCATGCTCATGAGGCTATGTGCACCCCACCTAGAGTGCTGTGCCCATCTCTGGGACTCTTTCTAATGAAGAGCCGGAGCGAGTTCAGAGGAGGGCCAGAGAGATGATCGGAGGAATGGAGCACCACTGCTGTGAGGACAGGATAAGAGAGTTGGGATTGTTTAGCCTAGAGAAGAGAAGGCTCTGGGGAGACCTTTCAGTACCTGAAGGGAGCTTACAAGAGAGCTGGTAGAGGGACTTTTGACAAGGCCATGCAGTGATAGGACAAGGGGGAATGGCTTCAAACTGAAGAAAGGCAGGTTTAGATTAGATATTAGGAAGAAATTCTTTATGTGAGGGCAAAGCACTGGAACAGGTTGCCAAGGGAAGTAGTGGATGCCCCATCCCTGCAAGTGTTCCAGACCAGGTTGGATGGAACTCTGAGCAACGTGGTCTAGTGAAAGGTGTCCCTGCCCATGGCAGGGGGCTTTGAACTAGATGATCTTCAATGTCCAGGGTAGAAATCTGTTCCATTTCCTTCCAGCCTGTGTCCTGCAGGAACTGTCCTGCAGAGTAATCTCTGGTCAACAAATACTATTTTTCATTGTGCCATAAAACTGGACAAACTCACCATGAAAAATGTAGATACTTTACTAGTTCAGTATCTCTTCCACAGCACAAGGCTGGAAGTGGAAGAGTCACTCCTCCTTGGTCGTTCTGTGACTGTCTGAGCATACTGGGATTCTCTATAGCTAGCAAATCCATCAGCAAAATGACAGTAATGCAATTGTGATTAACGCAGAGAATATGATTTTTCAAATCAAACTTTAACTTCAACATGCTACAGGTCCTACTTGTTAGTCTGAAGTGAGAATGATTTGAAAGATCCTAATTTCACATTACTCTTGAATTCATCTTCACATACCTATTGAAAATCCCTGCACTGCTAATAGAAATAATATTTCACATGTATATCACAGGCAATATCACAGGACTGTGGATTTAGCAACAACTTACTGAGTATCTGTCTTACAACAGATTTAGTGATAACATGCACACAGTTTTCACAACGGAGGCCTTGGGGGGTTAACGTACCTGTTTCTAAAATAAGGCATTACCTGGCCGTTTTCAGTACCAATCATGCTGAAGGAACAGCTAGTTCAAGAGCAGAGTTGTTCCTGCACGCGCATGCAGCGCACGTGCCGCAGATTGCAGACGCATTGCCAACGCCTGCCTGACGTCGCACGGAAGCACGAAATTCTCTCTGGGGCAGACTGACCTAAGCGAGGTTTGCGGATCAATACCACTGATACCGGCAATATTTCAGTTCAGCCCTATTTTGACAGCAGAAAGAAATGCTTCTGTCTTTACACTCAAGCCTACATTCTCATCTCAGTGCACAGGCGTTTACAAGCCTAATCTAAAATCTGCTGAAGTGAGAGGAAATTGTTCCTTTTAAAATGCAATGTGTTTCAGGTCAGTCCAATTATTTATTAACAATGCTTACATTGTTAGACATCAGCTTTTGTACTTCAGAACGAAAATAAACCACAAATTACTGGTGAACTCTTTTACAGACGTTTGTGTAACATTTAAAATGTTGTTCTAAGCATGGAATGATGACCAGACTGTGCAGAGATACCACAAAATCCTCTCAATATTTTCATGAAGTCTTAGTGATTTTCAGCCAAGCTAAGTGACATTCTTTGCTGGTTTTGAGGTATTTCTAAATGCTGAATTCATCAAGCACAACAAAAATATAGTGACTGGGAGCTTTTCGTCTTTTTCTTCTAGTATACAAGCTACAATGGTCAGGAAAAAGTGAGTGCAACAAATGTCAAAGTCTCAGTTCATCTGAATGTCAAGGTATATGGGCTGCGCTGTCCACTGAAGTGTCTAAGGACAGTTACCTTCTGGAAAGTAAGCTCCTGAACTTAATGCCCATCAGGCAAGTAAAATATCCCAGCAGATGTACCTAAGCTTTCCAAGGGCAGGAGAGTTTGCACCATATACTGTAAGTTCTAGCAGCTTAGCTGTGGCTTTCAGCATCTGCTTTCTTCACTGATTTTTTTCCTTATACTGAATCTTCACTTGTATATAGTTTCCTGTTTAGCATGCACTTTGTTCCATTTTTCTGAACAGGACTTCTTCATCTGGCATAGCTTAAAGCAGACCAGATTTAGACATTCAAATGAGTACTGTTTAAGTTCTTTGAGTGACACTTTAATTTTAAAATAACTTACCCAGCTTTCACATAAACAGTAAATACACTTTTTGATACTGCTTAATCTAAAAGCTGGACCTTATATAAAATTCATCAAGAAGACAGTCAGGCCATTTTTTGAAATTAACCAAATATTTCTAAGAACGAGGTGCCCCCAATAAAAAACGTTTTGCCAAGCTCAGGTGCTGTGGTAGTACCTGAGTGATAATTTCTGGCAATAGACAAAGCTTTCACTTTCCATTTTAAAACCACTAATTACTAATACATAGTTGCCTTAGACAAGGCAATTGCTTCTTGCTTTCATTGAAAAAAAAAATCCAGATAATTTCCTGACATTTTGTTCTCCTTTTATGACTGCCTCTCCCCTTGTCAATGTATCATATTGGTGTCCGTGAAGCAATCCCACTTTTGGAACGGCAGTGATCAAGGTGAGGAGGGCACAGGTAAGATCAGCCCAGTACTGGGATATTTCAGGCTTGCTTCTAAGAACCACATTAAGCTCCAGAGGTAGTCAAACCTTTGGTGAGCTCACTGGCTGCAGGAGCCTGAGGAACACACCCTGCTGACACCACTGACCTGCGTCTTAGTTTATCACCATCTGCTTTGTGTGAGTTTCCAGCCTACCTTCTGTCGCCTCCTCCTCTTCAGCCTTCAGAGAAACGCTACCCCCAATACCCTTTCTGTCTTTCTTTCCCAATTAATCCTGGACCTTTTCCCACCATCCTCCACACCTCTACAAAACACTCACTTGAGCCAACAGGGCACAATCCTGCTATTTTATTCCACTCTCTCCCTGACAGGGACTCAGAACCAGCACTCTTTTATCGAAATGCCAGAAAGAGCTCCAGCTTTAAGTAAGTGGTCACAGGATCCTCTCTGTGTTGCCTTAACCAGGCTCAGGCTTGCCTGAGCTTGCTATGACAGTCTGGACTGTGGCTTTCCTGGGATGACAAGCATACAGCAGGCCGGAGCAGAAAACACATGCCTTGGTGGTGTTAAATCACAAATAAACCAACTGCAGCAGGCACCTTCCCTCAACATAAAAAGCAGAAGCTTCACTGTAACTCATTTAACTCCTCTTTTCAGCTGCAAACTCTATTACACTCCTGAAACCTGTTCTAATTTGGACAGTACAGTTCTTCAGCTGAGCTCAAAAATTAGTCTGGCAACAGAGTCCCCTGAGGCAGAAATCTCCAGAGCAGGCACAGCACGAAAACATTGCCTGCCTGCTTTAAGATTAATTTCCCCCAGCGCTCACTGGAGTTCAGCACCACTAGCATTTGTGCCTTCAGCCCGCGACAGGCAGGAAGACAGTCATACCACCAACCTGTGAAGTGCTTGGAAGATGGTTTCAAAAAACCAACGGGAAAAATCAGCATCCTATTCCTGTGCTGACATAAACCAATTTTAGCCTGCCTGTTTTGGTGGCCCTGAGACACTGCTCCTCACTGTCATGGTGGTGGTACTAGTGTGGATAACAGGAAAGAGCAGGGCAGATGCAGGAAAATGTACACAAACCTGAAATTAGGAGCATCGAAATTGTAAAAGCAAAGGTAAAAAGCAATAAAGTGGTGATCCACTAGGTCCAGCGTAGCAATCTTGCTTTCACTATCAAAACCACTGACCCAACAAGCTCAGGATGAAAAACACAAAGGAAGACTTTTACCACTACTATCAAGTTTCCTTATACTTGTGTTTCATGAGTAGCTATTCATGAGCACAGATATTTACTGACACAGCCAGGTAGCTGTTAGTCTGCTGTGAGCAGGGTAGGTAGGTTGTGGCATACTCAGACTCTACATGGCTGATACGAAGAGCTAGCTTGAGATTCCTTCATTTTGCAAACATGAGGATCTGTACGTGCCCAAGTTTTCTTAATTTGTGCATTAAAGATTTTGCAAACAATGGCACAGCATATATAAATCTGCAGCATGTTTCAGTTGTTGAAATTTTCTATGCATTTTCCAAGCACATCATCTTGGATTCAGGCTCTGACTGTCCTGGCAAATGATCAAACAATGACTTTCATGTATTGCAGTGAGAAATGCATTTATTTCATACACGGGTTCATAATTGACTTTAAAAAGACAGCTAGCACTATCATATCTAACAAAACTTCTTTATCCCCTTAGAAGTACTGCTCTGTGTATTACTAGGTGCATGCTCCACCTGAAGGAGTTGATTTTCTTCTAGGCTCAGGGTGATTATGTATCTGAGCAGTAACTACAATTACTGATGATGTGAAGGAGAGCTGTGCACGCAGTATTCAACAGTGGAGACTAGCTATCCCTTCCTGGCATACCTCCTCCTCTCTCGATCCCCTGACGCTGTACTTGCCAGTTTTCTGGAAACTGTGAAGCAGGAGATTAGCTCTGCTTCACAAACTCCGGCAGCTCCATTCCCGTGCACAGGGTAAGCACTCCTGCCTTCTCCAGGGCAAAGGCTGGGTGAGCAGCATCGGTGAATTTGTGCCTGATGGCAAACAGCACCAGTCCTCTCTCTGCATTGAAGAACAATAGCCTGCCACTACTGTAATCCAACAGGATGCCAATCCTGGCCAGGTGCTCCGTCACATGGACATCACTCATCACACCAGTGTGAAGAAATCTGTAAAGAAAGCTGCGGGAAGATGAAAACCACAATACAATGAGCCTCTCCATAGCAATTTACCAGAAATAACCTGCAGCTTAATTCCAGTCTATTAACAGGTGGCTGCATACAGCAGCCTATCACGTGGCAGCAGCATTTTTCTCAGTATGCAGGCAAAGCAAATGTGGCATCGCTTCAGGCCCTGCCTGGCATCCCGACGAGCCTTTTCACTTGGCATCTTTGGACTCTTAGAAAAAAGCTTCTTGGATGTTTCATTTAGTTAGTTACGTTCACACATCTATATGATTTCACACCGAAAAAAGCACACTTGTTTAGATCAAGAGCACCTTTACAAAGCAGCACGGTGGTGCCTTACAAACCCCCAAGCAGCCATACTCTACCACAGAGTACTCCAGCACCCTGCAGTCCTGCCACAGCAGCAGGCGAGTGCCTAGCGCTGTGATGGACAAGGCAGGAGAAAACATTCCCTATCAAGTCTTGACATCTCCTGCAGATGGAAGGAGGTTCTAAAAAGGCTGCATTTATGGAAATAAATGCACTTGCTGGGGTTTAGTGAAGCTAATCAGAGTATGAGCAGCAACAAACTAGTTAAGTTTTATTCATTGTCTGGATGAAGGGTGCTAAAATCCTCTGTTTGAGTTTAGTTTTATTTTCAAGGTGCTTTATAAGACCTTTTAAACTAAGAGGAGGCCTAAGATCTTATGTAGATGTCCTTTTCTTATTATTCAAATTTACACAAAGGAAGCAGAAGAATCCTTTCTGCTCTCATGATTGTTGTGCCTGGCCAGCTTTTTTTTCATGAAGGACAAGTAACTTCCCAAGCCACCAGACTGATTCCTCTTTACCTGGTTTGTGTAGGACAGCACCTCATGCACCAGGAGGTATCACTCAACCCCAGGACACTGCTCTGTGCTATTGCCTCATAGCAAATCCCAATCCTGTAGCTTCTGCAGGCAGAGACAACAATTTCCCAGTAATGACATCCTTGAGCAGGCAGCAGTTCACCCAGGACAGAAGGAAACCTGTTTGTGGAAGAAGCATACAGTAAAGAGAGTATGGTGGTAGACAAACCATATTGTGTTATTTCTTTCAGTCACATCACGAAGCATCACATAAAATTACTAATGAATTGCACTCTGTTGTTCTAACTGCAGGGTTTTATCAAAGATTTAACTGAGAGTCTTTTCATCTTTGCACTGAGACGGACTTATCACAAAAACCTCAAATTTAGAAGGCTTGTTCAAACTAGAAAGTCTGGCAGTTTTAAGTAGACACAGTCACAAACATCTTGCGTATATTCAGTGGTAACAGCAACAAAAAGTGCTTAAACCATAAATCCTTGTCACCTTTTAAAAAGCCATATCAGTATGGCACCAGTTATACAAGTGGACCTGTGCTTGTGCTAGGACTGATATCAATGTCAACCCTGCTGCAATGTTTTTAGTGGATAAAGCTAGCCTGGTACAACCATGTTAACATATCCTAAGAGCACTTCCCAGCTCTCCAAAGCCACAAAAACTTCGGAAAACATTACCAACAATGCCCTCCGGAGAGAAGCAAACTATGGAAAATGGATTACTTCTATCCACAATGTATTAAAAACTAAGCCCACAAAGCTGACCTTCTCAGGGCAGCAAAAAATTGCTTTGAGACTCTGATGGATTAAGCAGTGACCATGAGCTGAAACAAATCAAGCAGTTCAAGTAGGCACCACTGACTTTGACTTCCTGGCCATTCCTTAGTGTGACACTGAACTCTCCCCAGCACCTACATCAATCCCACCACTAACTTTATTGAGATGTTGCAGTGTTTGAAAGGGGGTTCGGTCACATGAAGTCCAGGGACTGCATGACCAAAATGATTCCATTCTTCTACAAAATTAGTGTCATGTGAAAGATGGCTATTGGCAAAAAGTTGAAGTGAGGATACATCCTAAACCCCACAGGATGGTTGTGCTCATCATACTGCTACTCACCCAGTGAGTTTGGTTTTCTCAGGAAGGTGGATCACTGTTGCATTAGAAGAGATTTGCAATGCAGGATGGGCTGTGTCACTCAGCAGGCGAAATCGAGTTCCTGGTACAATTTATGACAAAGAAATACAAGATGAGAGGCTGGCTACATTAACATGAGACGAATCATAAAATCATAAGCAACAATTACGGCCATCTTAGCTGGACAGAGCTGTGTCTGCCAGCAGGTAGGACTGACAGAAAATTGGGTACAAATGCAAGGAGTCTTCCAGGCTGGGACAACAGTCTAATATTCAGAATTGCAGCTAGGTGATAAAGAGGGCTTTAAGAGTATGTAAGAAGGTTGAATAATTTTCAATCAATTGCTTTTTTCAAAACAGCAAATTTGAATTTGGAGGCTGACTTGGAAGGACCATACATAACACTATTTATCTGGGAATCTTAGAGTTTGAATCATCCCTTACATTTTAAAACTGCTTTGCATGCTTCCTCATCACTCAAACTCCATTAGGTTTTAATTGGGAGAGGTTTTCTTTAAGGTCATGACAACTTTTATCTGATTGTGCTCTGTCAGATTCAAGCAAACAGATCCCTGAAGAATACTTAATCACTTCATCTCTCTGACAGAATTCAACACTTTTGCTTCTGAGGTCACACCAGTTTTACACAGGACACAAATATACAAACTTCAAGTGAAGTAGTCCTGATTATGCTAATTTTAAGCAGAACAAAACTGATATAAATTTGAGTTAATGAGATAAAAACTTCAATAACTTGGTCACAACCATATTGGGAACTTAAGGTATAACTTCCAAAGAAAAATGTTTGGCTACTTTGCCCTTCCATCCCATTGTTTTGACATCAGGAAAAGATGATCTACCTTTAGTTGAGATGAGAGCTGCTTCACTTTGTTCGCTTGTCCCAAACGGGTTGACAGCCCTCAAGTAGAAGAAATAGTTCACATTGGGCTCCAGGGATACTTTCAATTCAGGTTTCTTTATACCAGCAAAAGATCTGCAAATGTTGAAGATACATTGAAATTTATGCAGGTATCCAAACTAGGGAAGACTATTTTATGCCAACAGCTAAGTCCCCTAACAGCATTGTTTACTACTGAAACAAACACCATACAGAAACTCCAAATGAGAAAGGCAAACACTGTTTTCACAAACAACTGGAGTTATGTAGGAGCTTCAGCATTTCACTTGAGGGATTGTCTTCACCTTGTCTGACAAAGTTTGAGGCCTTTGTTCCTGTACCACCTCATCACCCAATGCAGTCATTTGGCGTAATGATCACTCTATGTTCATTTTTCAGCATAATTCATCACATTAAATTTAAGCAGCACAGAGTCAAATCCTCATCTGCCCCTGTGAAAAGTCTGCTTTTTTTACAAAATGAGTTAAGTTTCTGAAGAAAGAAACCCACCTTTTAAGTAAGTCAGTTACATCACATGGTATACACTTGTGTTTTTACTATCCGGGTACATGCTGCAAGTCCAAAAGAACTGAGACCCTTATCTGAGGCCGCCCAGAAATCATGCTCTTCATCATAGAATCATCACAGAATGGTGATTAACTTCTTATTAGGAACTCCTCACTCACAAATCCTTCAGCAGCTAAGCCTGGGCTGCATTGTGGTGCCGTGCACTCTGACAGGGCAGTTTTGCAGGAGGCAGAGCAGAGCAGCTGCCCTCACACAGTGCCCTGCTCCCCAGTGCGATGCCTCAAAAACCCCAACCTGCACATCCTCTACCTCTGCTGTCTCGACACACTGCTAGAAAGCAGGAGTCAGCACCCACTCAATCTGCTTCACTGCTGCTTTTAAGTACCAGTGAAAGCATTTTGGATGGCTAGAAAGATGCCATTTTATTTTCTAAATTGACAGCAGTGTGAAAGATTGGCTTAACAAATTCTCATGCATTGGATCTTAATTTTACTAATTTTTTGCCTCATTTGATAACAGCAAATCCAGACAATAGACATGCTCTGCATTGTACGTCTGCAGGTAAAGACTGTTTATCTGTATAAAGTAGGTAATTTCCTCCCAGAAATGCTTTTAGGAATCTGCAAGGCAAGTATTTAAATTCAAGAATGGGAGACCTGCCTTTGGAGAGTGAGCGAGACACCTTCCCTTCCACCTCAGGTTTGAGAGCGGAGCCCACAGGTCTCCCACCTGCAAGCAGTGCCTCTGTGAGAAGCTAGACTAAACAAATTACGTTTTCCAGCACAAATTGCCGTGACCCCAGAGGAGGTAAGGCAAGCGAGTCAGCAGTCAGATCAAATCGTTGCTATTCATTAGGGGTGACTGTTTTTACGCATATATCCCACCAGAGAGCAGTACAAACTGAAGAATAATCAGCGCTCATCCATCGAGATTTTTCACGTGCCTGCTTCTGCTGCATTTATCATATCGAGGTAAAATCTCACAGCTCTTAATACACCAGATTCCTGCTTACACCACACAGATCCCTTTCTAGGGGGATGGCATCTTCGGAAAAGACTGGTGTGTCATCCTTTTGAGTCTGTAACAGGTATTTTGCACTTACAGTTGTCATTAAAAGTGATTGAGAGCATCGAGAAAATGCACTGGGTGCTCCTGTGATCTATTCCTTCAATTTAAAAGAATTTCAGAGAGTCTGGGGCTCTGGCGTGATCACCACAAGACTTTCAGGGACTGTGTTACATGAATGCTGGAACTGATGCAGCAAAGAGAAGTGGCTGCAAACATGGCAGAAATTGCATGGTTTGCTTCACCCCCGTGACTCACCAGGGCCCCGACCACAAGACCACTTCAGCGAGGCACTGACAGCACAGCAGGTTTAGCCGTCTCTCAATTAAAGTTTCAGGGAAGAGGTGCAACCTGATTGACTGATGAGTCAATGACAAGCTCTTTAGACTTGAGTACAGGGGACAAGAGAAAAAAAGACGGATTGAAGAAAACTACAAGATGGGAACTGAGAAAGGAGGCAAATATGAAAAAAGTGAGGGAAAGGAAAAACAGGACAGAAGGAGAAGTAGGTGAAAAGAAGTAGGCACCTAAACTTTGAAGAAATTTGCCCGTGCTTCCTAGGCAAGACTTACCCAATCTGTTCCTTAAAAGCAGCACACTGACATCTTTGATATGAATCTGAGGGACAGACCACCAGAGAGGAGTTCTGAGCAGAGTTACAAGTGAGATGAAAGGAGGATATGCTAAGCTACTCCTTGAAAGCTGTATGTGGCAATATATAGATCAGCATGCCTTAAGCACAGTGACACCCTGTATATGGCTCCTTCTTCTGTCTTCTGGAAAATGTCATGTAAGTCAGTATCCTTCCAAAGAAATTAGGAGATCTTCTTTTCCACTGTGTACTATTTATCAGACGATTAAATAATAAAACACAAAATAATTTCTAAATTAAATTAGAGAGTTACATTGGGGTGTAATGAGTATATATGGGGTATTCATATTCTGGAGTCTGGATCCCAGAGATATCTCGGTATTTAGAGAACATTTTGGATCCAGTCATTTGCAGAATAGGGTCAGCGATCAAAGTTCAGACTTAGGTCTCTTACAAATATGACATTCTCCAAATCAGAATTTGGATGCATGTTTAAATCAGAGAGCAATAGCATACTGCTTTTCAGCTGTAATAGTGAGACAGAAAAATCTTGACTTTAAGCAGATCTGGGCTGTAAAACGGTGATCAGATTTTCGAACAGCATTCTGTGCTTGGTAATTTATTTCAGCCAGCTTTAAGCTGCCTAAGAATAAGAGCCCGTCAATTTTAGCTACGATTAAGGCTTAAAAACAGTCCTGCTGCTGCCAACTCATAAAACAGAATATGCTGACATGAAGGAATTTCATTTGCTACATTCTGAGCCAAATCCAAGCGCAAAAGAAGCTGCATGCAAAGAAGAAACAGGTCTTGCTATCTATTGCCTCTTCTGTCTAGAGGGCAGGGTGAAGGGGGAGAGTGAATACTGAGGGCTCCCCAGCAATCACAGTAGTTTATCACGCTTTAGATTGACTCTGCAAAAGCAAGGATGAGGAGAAGGTATGATTAGTGCTTAGCTTACAGCATAGGTTATGTGTAGGAGAAGGCGAGGGAAAATGCATCCTGACTGTGTTGGTGGAAGTCTGTTTCATTTCTGATTTCTTGTAACAAGCATTGCAGATGGATCTTCCTCAAGCTCACCTTAAGTAGCAAACTGTAATTTTGAAAGAAAAAAGAAATCCACCTACAACATTTCTAATGTCAGATAGTTTCTACTTTATATACACCTGCCCACTTCAGAGATGATTTGAAATGTAATAATGTCGTTATCAAAGTGTGGGGCATCCTGGTCTTTAGATTAAATGTTACCTTATTGCACTGTCCTCTCAATTTCTTGGTATCGTTGATACAAAAATTAGTGCATAGAAAGTCAAGAAGCATTTGAAGCTAAATATTTTTAGAATCTCCTCTCAATCCCTCTCTTTGTAAGAGGAATCCATAAGACAGAAAATCCAATCTCCAGATATCAGGTACTTGCTATTTAAAGCAGAACAAAAAGGACTTGCATGTTTCTTCACCTTTAACTTGCCAAGGAATATTATAGTAGCAGTTGTCTGCTAAATCTGTGATTTCTCTTGTTTTAGGGAAATCCGATGCTGTGTTTTCATGCTCATTTATCTGATCAGCATCCTCATTTATTTAAAGAAAACAACATCTAGGGGATATTTTTTAATATCACCTGAACCCAGCAAGCGATATGCCTTGCAATGATTCACAACACCCTCTGTGCTATAATTGTAATTTCCACCCCCAAGATCCCACTGAAACAGTACCTCCAGAGCTGTGCTGCTATCACTGATAGGGAGTTAGGGTGAAAGTATGCAAGCTTCTCAAGATACATGTGGAAGCACACAGAAAGGGTGCACCATGAGTGGAAAAAAGCTCTTGAAGCTAAAAATAAACAGCAAATAGCTCTGAGTTTGCTCCCAGCTGTGCTGCATGCTTCCTTTCCTCATCTCTCTTCTCCTCTGTCCCAGCTCGGGCTGTTTTGGGATTAGGTCACCAAAACACCCCCTGCTTGCTGCTATCCACGATGGCAGAGTTAGAGGGAGAAAAGGTTCTGTATTTCCAACACCGTTTCCTGAGCTACCAGGACAATCATGTGGGCAATTCAAGAGGAGGGAGACTTGCTCCTCTTGTTCCAGCACTACACTTGCTCCGTAAGGAAACTGAAAATTTCATTCCCTAGAAGTGCCGGTCTTGCACTGTCAGAGAGGATGACATTCAGTAACTTCCACTTTCACAAGCTCACCACACACTGCACTTATTTCTGCCTCCCTGAGTCTTCTGGATTTCTCATGATGTGACACAGGCTTTCCATTTGAACAGCCTACATACCTCATCCCTGGACTACATTTCTCACAGCTTTCCATCTTCCACCCACAACTCCATTGACTTCTCAACACAAAGAGGCTGAACAGTGAGAAAATAGCAGAGCGCTTGAAACTGAAAGAAACATTTCAAAGCGTCACTCATAAAGCTTCTGGAAAAGGATTCAACCTGGGAAGGAGCTTTAAAACCACTGCAGCAGGCCAGGGACTCATTGCTGAAGATTTAAGACGATTTTATATGAAATCAAGTCCCTCAGGTGGCAAGCTGGCAAGAAGAGAGAACAGTGAAGGGAAAATGTAGATTTAGGTGGAGTTTTGTTGGTTGGTTGGTTGGTTTTTTTGTATATTTTGGTTGGTTGGTTTTTATTTGGTTGTTCTGTTTTTTGACAGTATTTGAAAGGAAACTTAAGTGAGGTTTCATTTCCAGATGTGCTTCATATTCTCTCCCTGGGGAGCTGAGACTGCTCCAAGGATGTTTTGGAGTTATTCAAAAGCATCTTGGGCAACTGGCTCTAGGGGGCCCTGCCTGATCAGGGGTGTTACTCCAGGTGATCTCCAAAGGCCCCTTCCAACCTCAACCATCCTGTGATTCTGTGGCATGCTGAAGTTTACAGGGGCTGGCTTAGACCACATGTCTCTAGCTGTTCAATGAGGGCCTTTCTCCCTGTTTGCTCCCTTGGCAGCGTCCTTTACCTTGCGTGAGCTTCCAGAATGACATCTGTGAAAGCAGCCTTATGGGATGGGACCATGCTGCCTTCTCCAGGACTTTTCTTGAACGTTCTTCCCTGACCTCTGCCTTCACACTGTGCCCGCAGCAGCAACTGAATGAATCTTCTAGGGTTGCTGAGAAATGTGTCTAAACTCCCACCCAGGGACTGGGAAATTGCTAGCTACAGGGCTGCTGCGAGCACAAAAAGCACAGCCTGCTTGTGAAAGGTCTCCACATTTGGCTGATCCCCAAGATGAATGTTGCTCAGGAAACCTGCAAAGGACAAACTCCAAGCTTTCAAGGAAAAAAAACCCAGAAGAATCTACAAGATTTGAGACCAAAATTCTGCGTGTGCATAGAGTCAAGAGTTTTAGTCCACCTTATATAGGTACTTGGCTTCTAGTCAAGTTGATTTCTAATTCTAAATTGCACCTTGGAGGCCTTGGATATGAGTGATACAGGCAGTGTTCTCTATCTACCAGTGGGCTCTTTTCCCCTCAAATTTATGCAAAATCTTAAACAGTAATCTTTAAAAAAAATTTCACCACCACTATAACAACTTGTGACACTACAGAAGATTTCCCGGTTATTCTCAGGGGGTTGATTTAGTAAAAAGAAAGAGGGAAACTGTTTTCAGGGAAAGTGAGTGGCAAAACATTGTCTTTGACACATAAAAAGAAGTCAAACCCCTTCTACAAATAGAGAATTTTGAACTATAGCAATTCTGAGAAAATTCATTATTTTGTCCTGTGGGAAGTTTTCACACTTGTCACAGTAAAAGGCCAGCTCCTGCTGATAGGGAGGCCAAAAACTCAAATGTGACTCAGTATAATTATAAACACGTTAGATTTTACACAAGGTCACTTGAGAAAGCAAATAGGTCTGTTCTGGAAGCTTTTCTGCCACATTTATCACCACACAAGCAAACACTTGGTGTTACAAACACCTTGCTCATGGATTACAGAAATCAGCACAGTGTCTGGTTTAGTTTTGAGAAAAAAAATCCATTTCAGATAGCAGCACAGAAACTTGAGGGCAAACATCCAGCATATGTTTTGGGAGCGGCTCCATTATCTTTGACCAACAGTGCCTTTGGCAGGTTGACAGGGACCTGATGGCCTCATGAAATATGAACAAAACAGAGCAGACTCCTCCAAGAGGCAGGAGAACTGGGCAAGACCTCTCCTTGATTGCAGTAACGCAGCACACTGGTACTGCATGATAAAAAGTCTCCCACCCACACAGAAATTTTTAATTTCAGTTTTCAGCCTACTTTTGTAAGGAGCAAGGCATGCACGATTTCACAGTTGTACTTCTCTATTACCAAGCTCTGAACACTTCAGTCCACTTAGCTAATTTTGACTGCAGGGCATGGAGCCCTTCCCTCCTCTTCATAGAGCTCTTCCCTCTTTACCACATCTCCATGACGCCCACGTGAACTAGCTCATAGGTGAAGACCTTAATCAGGCTTCTCAGGAGGTGAAAATACAACCTCAGCTGGGCTGAGGCTCTTCCACAGGGTCCTGTACGGCAAGTCACCCCGCTCCACTTCAAAAAACTTCTCAGACCTTTGCAACTGCATTTTGCTGGTATATTGTTGTCACTGCTTTTAACAAAAAGCAAAGACTCCCAAGCCCCAAGGACACAGAGACCACCATGTAATTCCCTGCCTACAGCTGAGGGCTCGGAACTAGATGAGCTTTAAGGTCTCTTCCAACCGAGGCTATTCTAGGATTCTATGATTCTGCAATAATTTTCTCTGCATTTCAGCACAGTGCACAGTTCCACGGCTCAGGGGCGCCAGTACCCCTCCTTGCCCCCTCCTCTACGCAGCACAGGCTTAGCACAGGGGAAACTAGAAAGGGTCTGGCATAAACAGCCACTGCCCCAAATTTCAAAGCTACTCTTGGAGCCCTGTGGCATGCCTGCACAGCCAGGCAGCACCGAGCTCAGGTGAGCGATGGGAGGCATCTGCACGCACGTCCAGACCGCACAGCTGGGTCACCAATATTACTGAGACACCCGTATCACCCTTGCTATGCCCAGAGCTGGCTTCTGTCCTGTCCTCCACAAGGCACAGAGCAAAGTGGGCCGTGCTCCTCCAGCCCCCGCGGTCCCACGGAGCTGCCCTGCTCCGCCTCGCCCGGGGCCGTGGCAGCTGCGGGGCCGCGGCTGCTTCCCCGCCCAGCACGGCCCCGAAACTTCTGCTGGACTGCAGGCAGCGCAGCATCTCCACGGTTTTGGCCCCAAAGGAAAGCGATTGTCCGGTTAAGCAGAATAAAAAGGAAGTATTTTTACGTCTCAGCCTAATCTCACAGATTAGTGCCTGCCCCTTAAATTCCTCAGCACACAGAAGCAGATTTCTTCCCTGCGCGGCTGCAGGCAGAGTAATCTCTTGCGTAATGACCCTGTGCGGTCCGGGGACGGTCATTAGCGGCTGCCTAATCTGACCGAGGGGCTTTAGCGGCCGCGGCACTGACCTGAGACCTTCTCCCTCCGGCGAGTGCTGCCGGCAGTACTCCACGATGAAGGACTCGGCGGACGCGGGTGCGGCACGCCAGCGGACAGTGGCTGTGTCCCAGCACACGGTGCAGTCCTCGGCCTTGATGGTGGGCACGGCGGGTGCTGGGGACACAAGGACACGTTAGCTGTCCTGCGAGGAGCGTGCCCGAGGGAGAGCTTTGCAGGGGAAGGAACAGACACCTCCTTGAAAACCCACGCGAGAGCTTTTTCCCCATCCCAGCAGTGATCTTTTGCTTGTTTGTATTTGAATGGCAGAGGGGTACATTACAGGGAAAACACAACAATGAAAACATGCTGGGAAAGTCATTGTGAATAGCTGTGCCTTTGTCACATCCTTAGAATGGTAAATTTTTGTTCCTTTCCTCAAGCAACGTTTCCTCATTTCTGCCGATCTGCAAGGAGCAGAGCACCGAGGCAGCGCTGCCTACAGCTCTCCCTGCATCACCTCAGTCCTGTCCCCAGCAGTCCCTGCATGAACTGCATCAGGAACAAATGTGCTGCTGCAATAACGACAGGGAGATGCTGACTTTCTGTTTAATTACGTCCTGGTTATTTTTGCAATGCTAAAATTTGGTCCTCTAATTTCTCCTTTTTAGAGATTCTGTTTGCGAGCTACAGGCCCAACTGCAATACAGAAAATGGAATATAAAATAATGCACTAGCTGCAAGTAATCAAAAGCTATTGTGTGAAACTGCACATTCAACACTGTAGGCTGAAAATGGATCAGTTGTATTCTCTTGCTTTTCCCATTCTGGGAAATAGCAACAGAAAACACCTTATGACCTGTTGTGAAACTCACATAAACAGTCCTGATACCAATTCTAAAAGAAAGGGTATTAATTATAAAAAAAAAAATAAATTAAAAAAAAAAAAAAATTTTACTTTTTGGGTTCCAGATAGGAAGACTAAGACAAAAGATTTTTTGACAAGATAATCTAATAGAACTGCAGGAAACATTCCAGATGCATTCTGTTTTTTAAGAAAAAATATTTGTTGTTACTAGAAAAGGAGGGGAAAACACCCACAGGTATTTAACAGTTTCCTGGTTTAGTGAAAATCAGGAGGCTAGCAGTTCAGGTTAATATTTACTTTATGTTTTACTACAGGAACAGCTAATGTACGTGTTCAGCAGAACAATGAATTTGTGGGATAGAGCATCATCTGGTAATACCTCTTTGTAGCTTCCTTAGCAATAGTTCCTTAATTCTCTTCTGGTAAAATTGATTATTGTCTGTTTCCAAATGCATCCTTGCTAAAGAATGAAAAATTAATAGCTGAATCCTCTAATACCTGCATTCAGCAGCTCACACACGTACCTACATCTATGTATGTGCAAACAGTATGTCACAAGACATGAAGCTTTTTTTACTGTAATTTGAAAGCATCTGTCTAAAGAGTAGCTGGAGTGAGCATACCAGAAAAAGCTGTTACTGTGCTTCTGAGATTTTTTTAACAAATTAACTGCAGCTAGAATACATAATCTAATTTCATTGTACTATTCCGGAACTCGTGTAAGTGATTGTATAAGAGGCAAAGAGCCAACAGGGTGAGAATCACACAGGTTTTGAGCGATAGCAGGAGGTGCATTCACTTCTGTGTCTTTAGGACTGCAAGGAGAGATCACCAGGAGATCAATTGTGGGGGAGGGGTCGGGGAGTAGAGGAATGCTTCCTACCTTCAGCATCATTCCCTCACAGAAAATACTGTTTGGAGACAGAGTGTCCCTCAGCAGAGGGAAGGACTGGCTGTGACTCTGGGAGGTGGAGGAGCATGAGTCAGGGGGTTCTGGGGGATGCTACGGCAGCATCTACCTGCATTCCCCACAACTCTCCAGGCCACACTGACACCTCCACGGGTGCAGCACCAACAGAGAAATTTTGTGGGGGTACCCAGCAACTGGAAGAGTCACAGCTTTGTTCGGCTGTTAATGTGTGTATTCCTGTAACTGCATAAACCAGCAAATTATTTTCTTGTATGTGCCAATTTTAGTCTGAATTACTAAAAATAAACTCTACATTCTTGCTTCTGAGTTCATTGGGCTACTTGAAGAATTGAAATATCTTATCTTTATATCAAAGCAGCTGGACTCCCACTGAAAAACTGGCTTCCATTACTGGTGGCTATATTTCTGCCTTCGGTGTTGAAGAGATGCAGCAATTTTGCATCAGTCAGTCCTCAGCAGTGTCCCGAAAAGTCCATCTGGGGCTCATGCACTCCAAAGGGAGTTCAAATGAGCTTTGAGGGAAGGTGTTTAATAAGCCCACATTTTACCCAGTTTGTTGTCTTAAACAGGCTGAAAGAAGCCATTAAAGACTCATAGAAATTAACTTTTCTAGAAGGCTTCAATTTTTAGGAAAAAGTATGGTGAGCCTGATACCAAAAGTCAAAGATACTTCTTAAAAATAATGGTTCCAGAAAGGTGAAGCCCCTTTTAAAATTATGATTTATTAGCCAGTAATAACTCATAGTTATTTGTGCATTTGGCAGAAAGTCTCCGCCATGTTCACAGTTGCACTGCTGAGGCCAAAAAGTTGAATTTCCCTTTTGAGTTCTCTGGAAAATAACCTTTGTTAAAATATGAATCGCAAATTAAGTATTAGGGAGAATTATCAACAGATTTGAAGTCTACTACAGTAAGCAAAAGGCTTGCAGCTGTGGCTGCTGCCAAGCGATTTTGACAAGAAACTCAGTATGGTACAGAATTTTTTACTATGAAATTGTTAGATATCCTTGCCTGTATTTGTGAATGCAGGAATGGAATAATTGTTTTTATCCTGTAGCACTGAAAAAATTGTCTGGCAGGAGGGCCTCAAACACAAGGATGCTTCTCCATGCTTGTAATTCAAGAAGAAATAGTTTTGTCAATACAAATTATTAAAGAAATTAATGCTTAGAAAAATTAATCAGTCAAATGAAGCACATAAGCAATACTCATCTAGTTACTCATCTCAATTTATATTACTTAACCAACAGCAGAGCCTCTCAGGCACACCTGAGATTTGTGCCCCACTGAGCAAGACACAGCATGTAGCCTCAGTAAAGCAGTCCTTCCCTTGAAAAATTAAGACCTTAAATCAGTGCAACATGGATGTATTCAGGTGGATGGGAGAGAGGCATGGAAGAGAGGCATGCAGCCATCTCCTCCACTGTGGGCAGGAGAGGGAGCAGCAGCAGGGAGCAGCCAGGTGGCTTTCCCAGAGCTTCCCTGGAGCACTGCAACACACTCAGAAGATAAATACGTAATGTGCTGCCCCGATGCCACAGCCGTGTGGCCCAACGCTGGAAACATCTTCAAACTGGAATGCCTTCAAGTTTCCTCTCAGGGGCAATTATGCCACTATCTCTTAGCAAATAGGGAAATGACCGTGAACTGCCTGCTATCTGTCAGATGGGCTAAATGGAGTAGTTTCTTCTCTGTCAGTAGCATTGTGGACTAAATTGCTCTAAGGACCTGAAACTTGTAATAAGCAAATGACAAAAAAGGTACATACCTGTTTTAAAAATGGCTTTTTCACTGGGCAAGCTGCAGCCTGTGCCATTCACAGCCATGACCCACACACTGTAACAGCGATCTGGCTCCAGGTCCTCCAGAATGCAGTGGCTTTCTTTCACTGTCACTCTGTACTCTTCCACTAAGGCTAGGAGAACACACACATGCATAGGACCTCACTTCATGGTTCCACTGGTAGGGCTTACAACTAAGCCTCTCAAATAACATATTAAAAACAGTCAATTAAAAAAAATCCAGTAATAATTTCTAGCTAAGAGCACCATATTTCACTCTGACTCGTTTTTGACAGAAAGTTTTTGACACACCCTTGAGTTGAGAGTACACAAATGCCATTCATGGCAAGGGGAGATTATCGCCCTCAGTCCTACTGGATTGCAAGTTTGGGACATGGGCAACCAGCAGTTACCAGCCCTGGAGTCACCACTCTTTAACAACAATTTCTCTTAATGAACTATACAGCACTTAGATTTAAATTACATATTACAAAAAGCGATTAACATCCTCTAGCCTGCACGTATATGCATACATGGATTTGTGCAGAGCCTCGTTACTAAAAGTGACTTTATGTTCTACTTCGAGCTTTTTAACAAATGAGCATTTCAATCCCCTTTATTAAGTTTCAATTTTTAACGTTTGAAATATTTTGAAAAGAATCTTTGTCTACATGTGGAAATACTGACTACCTTTTCCCAGTGCTTTTTCAGTGAGGACATATTTCTGAAGCACATGTGGGGTCCTAAAAACCTAATGAAACCTGTCCCCTTGGGAACTGCCTGCAGTCCCCATGAGTACCAATGAGGCAGCACGGACACATCGTCTCTGATGGTCAGGCCTCTTCATGAAAAGGCACTTCAGCAGGTGAAAACAACTGCCCTTGACTTTACAGACCATGATGTTATCTTGCATTTGGGGGGACAAAGGGGAGGAGAAGAAACAGCATCTTCCTCATGATCTCCTCCACCACTGCCCATCTTTAGTTCTATACATGATGTCTTCACAGCCATTCTTCTTTCCATGTCCTGGGCACTCCCCTACAGCTCATCCTCCCGTCTGCCTACCCCAGGCCAGGGCAGAAAGGACTCCTGCAGTTGCAAAGACAAGGCCTTACGCACCCCCTGCATCTTTGCTGGCTTGCGGCTCCTCCATACAGTAGACCTGGAAGCAGTCGATGGTATCCCCGTCATTCACAGCCCAGTAGACAGCAATGGAGGTGCTGGTGGCTGAGTTTGGCTCCTGAGGTATGACAGTCGGTGTCTGTGGGACTGAGAGGAAAGTCTCACGTTGTTACACATGCGCCTGTGTTTTCAGCCAAATTACCTACAAATTCATGAGTCACCCCAATTGCTTATTTTCACTCAGGTTGCTTATTTCCACAGAGCACGTACAGCAGGAAATACAGAATACCAGTGCAGTTTTAGAGCAACAGGTCGTCATAAACTAGGAACAGAAAAAAGGATCTGCTCAGCGTTGGAAGCCCCCCATTTCCCTCAGAAGTCTGGACAAAATAAGATGCAGTCCAGGTACTGGGACCACCCAAACCCAGAGCAAAGCTACACCCTCCTCCAGAGATGTGTGTCCTGATCCCAGACACGTGGGCAGGGGAAAGGACTTGCCACACCAGGAAGGGATTCATACAGGGTGTCAGTGCTGCTGACGCTGGCAGCAGCAAGGATGTGCTTCAGGCAGAGAATGCTCTGACTGCTCTGGGGAGCAGGAGGCTTCCTGCACTCTCGAGTCCAGCCCTGCTCTGCGGTGGACTCCTACTGCACGCACACAGCTTGGCACTCCTTCCTACCATGGTCATTTCTCCACAGACCCAGGGGACTGAAAATTCTTGGTGTGCAGGTGAACCTGAACTCTGCCAAAGCACCCGAACCCCATGGGGCTACTGGGATCACTCCTCACAAAGTGCTTCAAAGATTTCCAGGGCTCCCCAGGTTTCACACAAACTTTGTCTCCTGATTGACAAAGATCCAACCCCAGATGAGATATTGTTTCCCACTGTGATTATGTCATAGAAGAGAGGGAAGAGAAAGAAAGAAGCAAAAAGCCCCAAAAGACGATAATTGTTAAAGTGATTGCAGGGAACGAAAATACATGGTTCTATTTCTTCACCCAGTAAATTTCCATATTTCATGAATTCTCTTAGAATCTCAGCAGAAAGCTTTTGCTTTCTTTTCAGTTATCTCGACAGTAATGATGATGATCCCCTGTGGCATGAACAAGGCAAGTGCAGATGCTGGCTGTTTCCTTATGATTTATACAGAGAGCTACCAGTACAGTAGCATTACATCTGCTTCTCATTGAAAAAAAAATTATCCTTCTTATTGCTAAAAACAATCCTCATTTTGTCTTTTGACTGCATCTAGAGTTGGCAATTAAAAAATTTATCATCTTTAGGAAAATACTTCCTTTCAGTGGACGTGGTGGGGAAACCATTTTTTTCCCCATGAAGTTGCCTAGAAACCACTATTTTTGATCACAGAAACCCCACAGTTGCAAGATTTATTATTATGCCAAATCTGAACAGAAGCTAGTTTACTGAATGAAACTTCTGAAAAAAAATCACAGACCGACATTCAGTTCAGCAACACTGGGAAACATTTGATTTCTAATTTCCTTTTGCATAATATGAAACAATTTGAAAGGAAGCAATTTCAAAACAAGGAGCCAAACTATTCTCTTCAGAAACAGAACATTGGTCCTTTTTTAAGTGGTCCCTTTTTAAGTGAATTTTAATCAAAAAATTAGGTATTTGCAATGTGACTAAATGATATATTTCAACAGAAAAGTGGCATATATTCTCATCAGTTCAGTTTTCATTGAAGTCCTGTGGTGTGAGGAAGTTTTCCATCATGCTACATAATCTCCACAGTAATCCATGTTTTCCGATGTACTAAGAAACAATATTTCCTTGGCTATGTGTACCTGAAGGAGAGCATATACATTTCTCTGTGACTCTACTGGAAGCTTTTGTACAATCAGCAAAGGTCCTCGTCTTCCAGTATAAAAAGCCAGGATTTGCACTGAGCTTTGGAAAGAATGATTTTTAATTTTTTTTAATTATTCCCACTCTTCTATTCCCAGGCAGAACCTGGGTTACATTATGCTCAGTGGCATGGTGCAAGGGTTTTTTATGCTAATGCATTTATGAATGGAAATGGATTACATGAAAGCAGGAAGAATTTGAGGGAAAAGGGCTTTTCTTTAGTGAAAATGGAAAATTTGGAAATGGAGGGCATTTTGAAGGAAAGATGTTTCTGAAGTGGTGAAAATAATGTTCTATGAAATTGTTCAGTAAAACACCATTCTTTCTGAAGGGAAATACATGGATTGAAGAAACCTGGCACATCTATATGCATTTCATCATATGGCTTCAGTCAAATAAAATTCCAAGTGTCTGGAAATGGTCTCCAGTGTGTGATAAATTATGTATTCAAGCCATTCAATTCCAAATCAGGTTTCATGTATACATGTAACTATTTTCCTTCAGGAAGAGTGTAACCTTGAAAAAACAAACTATCGAATAAGTAAGAAAAAACACACCAATTGTTTTGTCTACTGCTCGCCAAAGTAAAAATCATGATAGCAGTTGAAATACTTTGCAGTAAAAGTGAAGACAGAAACCTAGGTATGTTAGAGATTAAGTAAGCATATAGGATGAGGAGCTTTGAAGACCTCTTATTAGTGGACAATTATTCATTTGCAGTTTGTTGAAGCAAACTGGTCTGGAGCCAGCAAACACAGTAGCTAATGCAAACTAACCCAGAAAGCAGACTTCAGCAGTTTAGGGAAATACACGTTGGAGTGGCTTGTGGGAAAAAGAAATACGTGGCTCTGTCCTCCTGTATGACCTTGCCAGTAGGCAGCAGCCTAGGAGGAATGAATGATTTCACCCATGGGACTACAACAGGATGTTTAGGAACTAAGCCAAGACACACAGCACATTTACACCAGCAAATTAACTGACAGAGTGAGTTACAAAAATGGTCTTTTTATCTGACTTCCTAAAAAAATGACACTGCGATAATGCTGCGTGCACAAATGCCTATCCAGCTTCACCTGAGAAGCTCCAAATGCCAGAGGCAAGTTCACAGACATCTGACAAGGACATTAACATCTCAGTTAGATTTGAGTTCCTCTAAGTCTAATAAAAGCAGTGGTGTGAGGAGGGAGACACTTTCCTCATACTGACACTGCTAAGGGCACTCAGCCTTTACTAGACACCAGAGAGTCTGCACAAGGTGGGCGCTTCTCCAGTGTCCCATTAGTCACTTGAAAATCCAGCCAGTGAACAAAGCCCCTTAGGGAATCTCATGCTCTAGTTTCAGTGCTCAGGGACCAAACACATGAGAAAGGGGCTTCACTTCAAAAGCCAGGGAGTGACTGTGATGGCAGTGGTGCATGTGACAACAAATGGGAGGCCACAAAGCATGACAGCGAGATGTGAGATCCCTAAACCAATGTTCTCTTGAAAAAAGAAACCCTGGAGTGAGATCCCATTATGAAGAAAATGAACCCACAAAATGGTGCTGACACGATCTTCGTTGACAGCTGTCCAGATCTAGATAATACACCTATATATACAGGCAGAGCAGAAAGCCCAGTCAGGCTTTTTAAAGGACATGACATACCAGACAGAGATAAATAAACCCTTTTATCATGTGCAATTTTCACTACTACCATCCCAAGCAGAGGCTGATTCCAGCTATAGTTAACCACTTTCCCTTCACATCCCTTGGGAGTTTCAGGTGTCTCCATTCACTTGTGACAGGTCCAGGGACCGCAGCCTTCAACCAATCTCCTCCTCTCATTCCCACACCAAGCACTCTGGGGCTGCCACCCTCAGAGGAAGAAAGCTCAGGAGACCTTTTGATTGCTTCTATCTTTGCATGCAAGAAAAAGTAACTTCTTTAGCCCTGGGAGACTTACAGATCGAGACCTTCAGCTTGTTTGAGGTACAGATGTCTGAAATGATGCAAGAACCCCCCAATTTAGCACTTCTGCCTCTTGCTCATCTTACTGTACCTACTATAAGCCAAACACTTGTGCACAATTAAACTTCATTTTACATTCAACTCTGATTGCTAATTACATGGTTTGCAAATCTACACTTCTCAAATAGATTCTATTTTTAGCTTCCTAAAACTTCCAAAGCATCGCCAAAATGTTGGCTTTTGTGAAGATGACATCCAGAGTTTCTTACCAGCCACGTGTTGTAAGGAGTGTTGGTTGCTTTGTCCTGGACTGTCTGCATAGTGCTCAAACAGTGAAAAAGCACTGGGCACCTTCTCTAAAGAGAGAGTGGTATCCATTGCAGAAAGTAACCTAATTGGAAGAAAACACATATCTGTCCATATAAATCCTTTGGGGTATTGCACAGTTCTCCAAAGACCAGAAGCCAAAACCATATGCTCCTCTAAATATTTCCTGTGAACCTGAGGACAGCATGCAAGGAGAAGCTGTCTCCCTGATTTTGAACATTCAGACCATACTGCAGTTTTGAATCAGGAGCACAGTGAGAGTGCACAAGGTCTGTTTACACTTAACCCACGAGAATGTGAGGATGTGGAGGTTCTCAGCAAGACTCTCAAGAACACAGGGCTTGCTAATGCAGTGCCTTTAAAGGTTACAAACCTTAGAGCTAACTACAGCAGCTGACTTCAGAGATGTAATATAAAGCAGCTGCTTGTGGCAAGCCAAAAAACATGACAGGGAAGATAGATTCCACTTAATTAGCCCATATTTGCAGAATTTGTTATATGAAAAAAAACCAAAACATTTTTAACTCTGGGACAGAAGCAGCCTCAAGAAAATGGAAGAATTTTTTTTTTCAAGGCATCTGAATTTTATATTTCTCCCCTTCATTTTTTTCAGTCACTGAAGTAGTTAATTATGCATAATCTTAAAAAAGCACAACAAATGTAAAATACACTTTCTTTAGAAAAACATGCATTGTTAAATAGACTTGTTCTTAACCTATTTTAGGTAGACAGGTATTATCAAACTAAAGGAATAGCCAAGCCCATGCACCAAAGAGAATAAACTTTACTGTGTAAGTAAACAAGTAAAGATGAAGTGGACAGAAAGCCTTGAAAAATTGTTTTGTCCCATTTTACCTGCTCTAATCTTATGCTATAAACTAAATGCAGATACATGGCCAGACAGTTTGACTTGCAACAGGTGAGTCCAGATTTATAGTTCTAATTCTGGAGATTAATAGAAACCTTGAAGGGGTGTTTGGCACATTCTCTTCAGATCGCTCTCCTAGGGTTGTAATCTGACTGCAAACTGAAACCCGGGTGTCACTGTTATACCCCAGTCCATGTCAGCACGCATATCCCTGTGATGTCTGAGGCAGCACTGACAAGGGTATGTTTGATAGGCACTGCACAATGCCCAAGCCCTCTGGGGAAAGTCAGGGGTGGTGTGCTGGGCGGTGCAGTTCTTGGGGCTTGCATAGGAGAAGCCTGCAGCCAGCTGCTCCGAATGTTTTTCCTTTACCCTAGAAAATTTATTTGGGGAATATGGGCTTATGATTGAACACTTCTCTCATAAAGGATGGGACTCACCAAAATAACTCTCTTGAGAAAATCTCACATGGCACAGGACTGTTTGTGATTGTATGCATTTACTGGTGTGTACAGGCAGGCCATGATGGAGCTGTGATGAGGCACCAGCCCCCTGACACACCCTGAATCACGCAGTGCTGGTGGTGAGCCATAGGAAACCATCAGCTCATAGTCTCCTAGTCAGGTTTTGAAATCTACTTAATCTCATTTTTCTGGAGTTGTGTTCAGAAACATAGTCCAACTACCTGTGTTGCTTTGTGTTATAACCTTTCAGAGACTAAGTGATACAGAACCAGACTAGGGATAAAAGAAACATATCAGTGATATGTCTGATCAGTCTAAAAGGTGGAAGCATGGTCAAAATGGTTGTGGTGTATATATATGTATATCAATAACTACAAGGAGATTCTGTTTAAAAATGTCTGTGTAGAGATTTAAAATTGAGCTGACATTTTAATGTGCTATTTGTTCAATTAATGTATTACAGAACATGTGCAAAACACTTCAAAACAGTCAGTTACAGCAACAAGTATAAAGCCACTTTTCCAAATTTCATTATTTGCAGGTTTATAAAGGTAGCTCTGATTACTAGCAGTGTGTTTTCAAAGCTTGCAAATACTAAGTGAGGCATCCAGCATGTTAGGCCTAGTACTCACTACGGTGCACTTAACCCATACTTCACGTACCTTTTATTCAATTCTTTAGATGACTAGAGAAGGGAAAAGAAATGTGTTAACAGTTTGCAAATCCCCCAAAGAGTTGAAAAGCTAATCATTACCATCTAACAGTCTTTCTACTCTCCCTGGACATAAAACACACAGCTTTTTGACTTGAGGTTGTGTGGAATGCTGCGCATTCACACCAGCAGAGAATTTGTTTCCTTAGGAATATTTCATTTCAAAGCTCTGGCTCAGCAGGGTATTAGTGTATAAATCTCGTTGTAAGTGCCTCAGGGGTCAGTATTCAGTATCTTGGTTTAAAGATGGAGCACAGTCAAGAACTTTCTTAAACCAGGATTTTTAGAGAAAGAAATCACTTGCACATTAAGAATAGTTAAATCCAAATTCTGGCTAAAATGTCCTTCATAACTTCTTATTACTAGAAGCCATGTAAGATTTGTACTTAGGGAGTGAGAATTTGTCCCATGCCCCAGGAATCTTCAGCTGATGTTTCCTGGCCTGTGAACAAAAAAGTTCCCATCCTTTACCACTAACAGAAGGGAGCAGGGAATCCAATAATTTTCGCGCCCCCATAGAAGAATTACAGATTACAAAATTATCTTTTTGCCAAAGCACTGATCCTCACAAAATCAGGGAAATAATTTAGATTTTTCATCTATCCCAAAATAGCCAATCTACCACAACATTCACTTGGTTGCAGGATACTACGACATTGTGTGGCACAGAGCAGGGAAGAAAGGCAATTATTGGCCCATCATTTCTGTAGCTGCTGGGGCATCTACGGGCTGGGCACTCGTATTTTGAAAGCTGGTTTACTTTGCATGAGTGATCAGTCTTTAGACAGTAATTAGACCTTTTGATTTCTGGTATTCCAGGATAGTTTCTCTGCAACTCCCAGGCCACATGCTTATTCCATAACGGGAGAAGGTTATTATCCCAGAAACTCCATCTTCTTTGAGACTGGTAATACACTTGTGGAGAGAAGAAAGTACCATGGCCCACTTAGGGACAAGTCTTGCAGCACAAGAACAGTATTGGAGAACCCAGGACTTGCAACACCTTCTGAACAAAGTTTAGGACTAATGGCTATATGAGTTAGTAGGTCCAGCCCTGCAGATTCACTGGAGGTGTTTTTAACATCCAGAAGGGACCATCGGAGACACGCATGTCACATGCACAGCCCTCGGCCTATCTCACTGTTACGTCTTCACCCCAGTCAGCAACCAACACAGCCCTTCACTGTTTTTCAACAGTATGTATTTATCACAGCCTCAGTAATTTGAGTGTATAAATACTGTCTGTCTGCTCATTAAAAAACACTCCAAAACAACAAGAAAACCCCAAAACAACAACAACGTGCAACAAAAAACACTACAGCCCAGAAACAATTTTACTTTTCAATTACATTTTTTGTTTCAAAAATCACTTTCTTGTTGTTTATTATTATACCTAATATCCATTTTATTTTTCATACAGTAAATACTCTTAACATCTCTTAGTTCTCAGTGATTAATTCTAGATATATTATCAAACTGTCTTTTCACCTTCTTATAAAGTGAACAGAACCATTTTAGTTGCATTTTTGTTTTGTGCATCATCTCTACAGCTCTCTCTGAGAATTCCCACATCAAAACCAAATGATCCAGCAGTTTCAGAGTGGAACAGCTGACCTAGCAGGATTTAGCTGTCTTTGGAAAAAAAAAAGTAACTCATTGAAACCCTAGATACAGAAGTCCTATCCTAACTAATATCATAAAAGCTATAGCATGAAAGCCAATTTTACTTACATTTAGGAAAACAAATCCATCCACTTCATCTGTTTCTTTTACTGTTGTCTCCAAAGTTTCCTTTGCTGAATCAACAGTTTGCTGGAAATTTACCATCTGCTCATATAGGTACTCCATTTTCATCTTCTTCACTTCCTCGAAGTTCTCTGATTTCTCATCATATTGTGCTACCACTTTCTTAAGCATCTCTTCATTCTGCTTTTCCAGTAAGTCTGCATTTTTCTTACAGTTTTCCTGCAGAATAAAGTGACAACATTTAATGAATACACAGAAATTCTCAATTACCCATACATCAGCCATCCATCAGATTCATTCAGGCACAGTGACAGTAAAACAATTTTATTTCTGCAAGCAAACTCCTCTGGGAGAAATATCTCTAAACAAATACTTCAAAAACAACAACAGCTTCTTTTTATTTTTTTTTTTTTACTGTTGAGGCTTAAAATTAAACTTTAATATTTGAGCACTGAGATAGGAAGTCTGACCAAAAAATGGCTAAAAATCCAGGCTTACAACTGGAGTTAATACAGTTCTCAAGGCTTAAGAACTTGGGCAATCAGAACTTAAATACTGGCCAACTAATTTAGATGCTTCGCATGGGATTCTAAATAAAGACACAGTGTGAGCTTTTTATGGGCATAAAGAAAATTAAGGGAACTTTTTCCTTCAGTGTTTGACAGTTACACATTCCACTTTGCAGTAATGTGCAAAAAAGCAATCTTTTTCTTCCTCCAAAGTTAACACCTTCCAGTGAACTTCCAGAGAAGTCAATTTGAGGACTGGAGAAGTAGCCCATTTTAGTGGAAGCAATAATGCTGCACAACAAGGCAAGCATATCTTAGAAGTAATTTTGTAGAGGGAAAGAAAACTAGTGTGATAAAACACTGCGCTTACCTCAACTGAGTTAAATCGCAATTCAATATCACTCACAAACTCTTCAATCTTCATTGACTTTTCTTCAAGTGCTGTTAGCAATTTACTTAACTGATCCTGAAATTCAAAAGGTTTCAGTAACTTAGGCAGGTTATTTATATATAAACTTTTCACACAGAATTTATTTTAGGTGAGTATTTTCCTTTTGCCATAAGCCACCATTGGAACAATTGCTAAATAAGTTCAAGTATCACCCTGGCTACAAAGACAAGCACAGAAATAGCAACTGGAACAGTCACAGAACTGTTTCCAAACCAAAACAAGTGAGCTCAGTTCGATAAGGTGCGGTGTCCATACAAGTTGTTGAATGTTATGAATTCCAGTGCAGCTTTGCCAGGGAGTGAGGGTACTCAGAGCCTCATGAGTGTCCTTGAGAGAGCACAGGAACAAGCCCGTAAAAAGGAAGATAACAAAAGTAGTTGTGAGGGTAATAGATTATACAGTGTCATGGCTTTTTAAGTTAGAATTTTAAAGACAGATATCTGTCTCTATGTAGATCGATACATAGATAAATAGATATACCTTTATGTATGTCTATGTGTATATATATAAAATTCCTATAAACAAGAAGTCATCAAAATCACTGGTTGAGTTATGTGGAAACAAAAGCAGTCCAAGGCACAACAGGCATCAGAGACAACTCAGAACTTTTTCTTTGTGCTTCTTGACCTTTTATGAAAGCAAGTTGTTCAACTGCTCTGGCACAATTCATAATTTATCAAAATGCTTTTAATTTAGTTTGAATTCAATGGCATAAATCTACAAGGAAGCTTATCTTCCTTCGTAACAGCTTCTTATTACAGCAAAATTTTACAGCTAGATCTGTAGAGAGAAAGCACATGATTTTACATTAATTACAAATGTCACATTGGACAATACAATTGAAAACTCGCTTTAAAAATATTTAGGGCAAATCATCACGATTTGGGAACAAATTTCTGTCTGTCAGGAGGAACTATAAAATCTGACAGATGCCATCCATAGCTCATTTAATTTACTGTGAAGCTACGTTCTTACAGTTTTCACGCAACCATAGTAAAAAAATAATTAAAATAATTTTTAAAATCATGCAACGAGCATTTTGCTATCTTAATGTTTTCTCAGTAATTATACAGAAGTAACAAGAGACATACAAATGCAGTCTCAAAGTAACCTGACCCCTGAGTGTTAGAAATCATGTGAAGCCAGGCCTGTGTTGCAGCCAAATTTAATACTGGCTTCATATCCGTGCTCCACAGCCAGGGAGTGATGTCATGGGATGTTTATTTGCAGCTTAACTCGACTCGCTGTAATGCAGGTACATTTGAAGGGTGGCTGGGGTCTGTGACTTTATTACTGACTTACTCATGGCTTGTTATCACTGCTAAGTCAAGCGTGAATGGGCACATATAAAAAAGAACTCTACATCTGAGCACCATGCAGATAGTTTGAAACAGTCACATTGACTCCTCCTACTTTTGATTTCTCTCTTCTACAGATGAGGTAACATAAAGATAATGTAAATACCACCAATACAAGCCCTTCTGGCATTTCAGTGAAAAGACATGAGATCTGTATTCCTGTCAAATGAACACGTGCCAGAAAAGAGACCTCACCTTTCATTTCATGAGGTGAGAGTAAATAGCTGGTAATCAAGAACGGAACATCTGTATTATATGTTCACTTGTACATGAACAGATCTGATATGGGTGAAGTGAGGTATCACACACATGTTGTCTTCACAAGCAGAACTGCACTTTAATGAACAATAGCTTCCACAGAAAAAGCATTTTCACTAGTATTGATAGGAATGGACTAACCTACTGAAATGGAGGGCATTTCATCTGTCTTTTAGGGGGGAACAGCTTAGAGATAGTGGCAATAAGTAGAACCTCATAAACTCTTACCTGATACTTCAGTGCTATTGGGACAGATCACAGAATGATTTGGGTTGGAAGGGACCTTAAAGACCATCTAGTTCCTAATTCCTTGCCATGGGCAGGGACCACTAGACCAGGTTGCTCAGAGCCCCATCCAGCCTGGCCTTGAACACTTCCAGGGGTGGGGCATCCACAACTTCTCTAGGCAACCTGTTCCACTGCCACACCACCCTCACAGTGAAGAAATTTTTTCCTATTGTAAACCTGCCCCCTTTCAGTTTGAAGACATTCCCCCTTGTCCTGTCACTATATACCCTTGTAAAACATCCTTCTCCAGTTTAAGGCCATCTTGCAGAAGAAAATGAATGGAACGGGAAATAGGTTGGCACTTCAACAAAACCATGTAGTGTAATTTGTCTAACACCTCCAAGCAAGGAACGCATTTAAGTGGGACAGGGAACACTTTATGATGATATCGGTCTCCACATATGGAGGTTTCTGTACCTTGTTAAGTGAAGTGAGCTGCTGTTACTCAAGTTTTATTTTCATAGAAACAACATTCTTCCCATTTCTCCCCCTACATGTCAAAACCAGAACAAACTTACATAGATAAGACTGAAAGATGGAAAGTCTGGTAACAACTATGTGTAAACAAGGCCACTCAAACTTTTGAAAAATTAAAATACCAGCTTAGCAAGCCTAAGACTCCAGAGAATACCTTAATGAGATAGTCTCCCTTCGAGATCTCTAACAGGTATTTAGGAATAGTTTTTATTTAATAGATACTGCAGCTTAGCTTCTGGACTGCTCTTTGAAGCCTCTCCCCTTGACAATGCGAGAGGACTGGAGAAATTAGCCTTAGTAGCTCCTTTTCTTACCCACATTAATTCTTACCTTCATCTTGGTTGCAGCATCATCTAGTGTTGTGACTTCATGGTCTTTATGATCTCCAAAAAGCTTGTCGATAGCAGATATTGGGCATTTGCAGTGGTAACAATAAGTGTCTACTTGTGCTTTCTTCAGTTCTCTTTGTGGGCTCTCAACTTGAGGAATGTTTGTTGCTGATTTTTCAGGATACATCACCACAAAGCCTGAATCTTCAAACTCAACAGGAGTTCTTTGTTCTGGCTCATTAACAAATTCATAGCTATCAGCAGCATGATCAAAGGAGTCCCTGTCTTCAAATAATAGCTCCTCGTGTGTAAACTGAGATGATATTTCATCTTGCAAAAGCTCTTCTTGTGTAATCACATCATAGTCCATTGACTCAGCAAGATCTTCATAAACATCAGAGTGCTGCTCCTCTCTTTGGAAGTCTGGATTCTCTGTTTGCTGAATGGCAGGAACACAGGACAGATGTTCCTGAGTGTACTGATCATCTACACTGTCTTCAGTGGGAGCCCTGACATATGGAACATACTTTTCCATTTGAGGGACTGGTGATGTATCTCGCCGTTCTTCCTGCCTAGTACTAGCTTCTTGATACGCAGCTCCCTGATAATCCACTCGTTGACTGTGTGCTTGTTGACTTGACTGCTCTGGCAATTCTTCACTTGTTTCTGCTGGTACGTTTTCTTCTTCTCTTTGTTCAGTGGTATCAGTTCTTGCACCTGAAAGAACTGTTTTGCTTGCAAAAGGAATGGCATGCATTGGCTTGCAAATTGTTGCCTGAATGTTGCTGTCAACCTGGATTTTGTCTCTCTCCATAACACCTCTTTCTGACAGAACCTCAGTTTTGACATATTGAACATCATCAGATCCCTGCTTCTGGTTGTTCTCTGAACTCCAAACCAAAATTCCTCCACTAAAGGACTCATCTTCTGGTATCTGATCTTTTTGAGGCCCTATGGCCTTACTTGGAATTTCATCTTTAAGAATATATTTTTCAAAATATATTCCAGTTCCATCATCTGTGTCTGAATTTCTACTAGGGAAAGAAGCATTAGAATTACCACTTTCTTCGTCAGAGGGAGTCTCATCCTTTGTCTTTTCTCCTACTGCTTCTGCATAGAGGTCCTTGTATAAGAATGATAGAGCAGGTGGCTCCTCTAAAAGCTCTGGGTTAACTGCAGCAACAGTGGTAGGGAACAAGAGAGATCGTTCTAGCACTCCTTCTTCTGAATCAAAGAGTGGGGTCCCTGGTGACTTCCGTTCATCTTCTATATTTGTAATGCTTTTACTGCTAGAATCAATTGATTTCTGCAGTGGTAAAGGTTTTGAAGCATCTACATAGGACTGGATTGTGCTTTCTCCTTTTATGGTACCATAAAAGACTTCATCTAGGTCCTCAAGTAAGGAAAACTCTTCCAAAGTGTCTACCTCAGTGCTTTCTTTAAAAGATTTGGCTTCTTCCGTAGATTCATTGGGATCTTCTGTCACAGGAGACAGTGAAACTCGTCTTTCAAATTGTGGCTTAATTGGGGATTTGTCATCAATCAATGTGTATTTTTCAAAATAATCCATATCAGCAGTACCATTATTAGGATCCAACAATGTGTAATTATTGTTTTCTGGCAACAGGAGGTTTTCCTGTTGAGTTTCTCCAGTTTCCTCAACGTCATCCTTTTTGACCAATTCTACTAGTTCATGGCTTGCAGTCTTTCCCAATACTGAGCTTTCTGAAACTTCTGTGGTTCTTCCAGAAGTTAGGGCTCTCTGGCCATCATCACCTAATTTTCTTCTAAATGAAGGATTTGTTTCCAAGTATTCTAATTTATCAGGCATGTGTTTACTTTCTTCTTGATCAACAGAAGAAATATGTGTAGGTGCATGAATATTGAGTATTTCATAACCTTCTGAAATGATATTAAATAGATCTTTTTGTTCAGTAGTCTCCGGAGCACGCTGACTGTCTTCTACAGCACTTGCATGTTCCATTTCTTCCTCTTCTCCTCTCAGATGATGTTCAAGCATTTCAGACATTTTGCCTACCTCCAGATGTTGCATTGCTTCAATTTCTGTAGGGTTTAAAGTACTAGTTTCATGCTCCAGCAGTTTATCTGGACCTTGATTATCTCCTACCAGAGATGGTAAGTCATACCTTTGTGTTTTGGGACTAGTGTCTGAGGATTTCCTGTGAGGAAATTTATTTGACACTGATTCAGAAACTCTGGATGTATATCCCTTAGTCTCTGTAGTCCTGTGAACTGTAAGTTCTGTGCAACTTCCAGCTGGGAGTTGTTTTGATCCAAAACCAGCAGCTTCATTTGGAGAAAGCTGAATTCCTTGCGTGTCTATATCTGCAGCCTCTACTGGACTAATTGAGCGAGCTTTCGCCTCTTCTACCAGCCAGCTAGCCAGCCCAAAAGATGGAATATCTGGGTTCTGCTTTTCTTGAGAACTAGAGCTAAGGGACTTAATCTCTGCTGAAGAAAGGCCGCCCCATTCACCAGAATGATGCTGAGTTTTGTGTGTCACAGTTTCATGAACAAGGCCTGATGAAACAACTCCCACATGCTCCAAGGTTGTATGCTTTTGGTCTCCAAAACATTGTTGCATTTCACGTCCATGCTCTCCTTCAATATAAATGCCTGAAACTTTGTTAGATTGCTTTCCAAGCATGTCTGCTACATCAGATAAAGATGATGGAATATTTTGTTTCTCTTCATCATCAGTGAAAGCCACTGGTACTGACTTTTCAAGTTCTGACTTTCCAGGTAACTTATGAAAAGGTATAAATGACTCTGATGACATTGCTTGCTGGTCTGCTGCACCAGTCACCTTTGACTCTGTGGTCACTGACCTTGGCACTGTCTGTACATCAGGTTGCATTTCTTGCTCATATTGCTCAGTAGTGAATTTGGGGGAACTTCTTAGCTGGTCTGGAGATAAATATGTTGTGTCCAACAAACAAGATTCTGGCTTGTCTTGGTCTTGCACTCGAGACATACTCTCCATGTGCACTGTCTTCAAGCTTGCTGTTTCAGGTGAACTGAGTTGAATTTTTTGCAATTGTTTTTCATTGTGTGGTGGAATTAAATGTTCACACTCTGATTGTATGGGCTGGGTAATAAGTGGCTGCATACTTTGCTTTTCTTGTTTAGCAAGGGACCGTGTGGGAACCAAATATTCAGAGAATGGTTTTGAATTAGGTGGAACTTCTTGCTGACACGTTTCAGCAGCTGAATAAAATGGAACTGAAGGTTCAGACTGCAGTTTTGAAGGTACAGTCAAGTAATCTTGACTTTCTAGAGTTTCTGTTTTATCTGTAGAATATGATAAATTTAGTTGTTCAGATTCTAATTGTGTAGCTGTGTGAAAGTAATGTGGAGTCTGTTCTCCCTCAGCTTCAGGTAAAATTTCACATTCAGCCTCTGACGTTGCAGCTACAGGCAAACGTAGAAGACTTTCTGTATTTTCTGCTTCTTTTGTTGCAAAAAAGGACCCTGGCTCAGGCTGGGCAGTTTCTGAATGCTCTGTTTTACAGCATGGGTAAGATATATCTAAATGTCTGCGGGATGAGCCTCCAGTTACAGGTGAAGACTTTGCACTTCCTTCAGGGCTTGTTTCAGAGACAGTGTGTGAAGCACCCAAAGGTACAGGCACTGTTTGTTCAGTAAGAGATGAATGTGGTTGAATTTTGTGGCTGTCTGTTTCCTCAGTGGAAAATGATAAATTGTGTTGTTCAATTTCCAGCTGAGCACTTAGAGATGAAGGAGCACCAGCGTCTCGCTTCTGTGAATGTTCTGCTCTCAGTGGGGCCGTTTCACGCTTTTCTGCTTTGTCAGTAGGACTTAATAAATCTGATTGTTTGTAGTCTGGTTGTGCAGTTCCCTGCTCCTCAGTCCTGACAAAGGTATGTGCTACAGAAGGTGATTCTGGCTTCTCTGTTTCAGCATCAGAGGACTGCAAACTAACACATGGCTGTTCTGGTTGGACCCCATCCCTCCACTTTGTTTCACCAGTGAAATATGATATCTCTGGATGCTCCAGCTGGGCAGTCTGTGGTTGCTCTGCCTTGCCATAGGAGTGTGATACATCTAGTGTCTTTATTACACAAGTCTCTGCTTTGCCAAGAGAGTATGACAAATCTGAATGTTTTGAATTCGGTTGTTCTGGTTGCAGCTGCTCTGATTTTCCTGTGGAATATGAAAAACCAGAAGATGTGAACCCTGCTTGTGCAGTGTCCTGTTTTTCTGTTTTGCCAGAGGAATAGAGGAGGCCTGGCAATTCCCCTTCCACTGGGGATGTATTTGGTTGCTCTTCCATGCCATGAGGACTTGAAAACACCGGTTGTTCCAATTTTAGTTGTACTATTTCCTCTGGGTGTAATGTATAGCTTCCCCTCTCCTGTTTGACCTCCAGCTGTTTTTCTTCACTAACAGAAGGCGACAAATCCTTCTGCAGTACTTTGCCCATGGCATCTGTGACATCTGAATGTTCAGACGAATACAACAAACTCTGTTCTTTCAACTCTGGCTGTGTTGTTTTATGAGATTCTGTGGTGCCAACAGAGAAGGACAAATCTGCATATTCTGATTTTGCTTGGGAATTTTGCAGTCCTTCTGTTTTATCCATAGGGCACTGCAGCTCAGGGTGTTCTGCCTGCATTCCTGCATCTTTCCATTGCTCTGCTTTGCTGAGAGATGGTGAAAATTCATCTGTCTGTTCTTGCTCTGGTTGAATCTTTTCTTGCTGTACTGTGCCAGTGGAATGAAATAAATCAAGGCACTCCAAATCCTCATCAGCAATTTGAGTTTGCTGTGTTTCACCAATTGAACATGATGAATCCATTATTTCTGCCTCTGGCTGTATGATTTCATGGTGTTCTAATCTGCCAGCAGATAAATCTGAATGGTGCGATTTTGCATTTAAAGTTTCTTGTTCTGCCTCACTGAGAGAATGACATAATTCTAAATGTCCCAGTTCTGTCCGTGCTTTCTCACCTTGTGCAGCTTTTTTGAAAGAATGCAAGAAGCCTGGCTTCTCCTCTCCAGTAATTTGTCCTTGCTCTGTTGTGCCAGGCCAAGATGACAGATCTGGTTTTTCTAACACTGGTTGTGTAGCTCCTGGTGGCTTTGTTTTATCAATGGAATGCAGTGAATCAGGATGCTTTGGCTCTGCTTTTAACATTTCCCTTTGCTCCATTTTTCCACTCTGGGAGGGTGCACCCGGAGGTCTCGGTTTCTCCTTTGCAGCTTGTGGATGCTCTACGCTGCTGACAGACTGTTCCTCTTTAGAGCATTCCACAGCTGTGCGCTCCATCCCCCATTGCCCCATGTCCGTGGCCAGGGGTGCCAAGCTTGCATGGCCTGGCTCCAGCTGTGCAGATGGGAGTTGCTCCATTTTGTCATGACCATACAATGCAACTGGCTCTTCCGATCCCAGGCGGATTGTTTCCTGCACTTTGTTGAGGGAATGTGTTAGACCAGGGTGTTCAGGTTTCAGCTGTGATGTTTGCAGCCCTCCAACTTTGAAAACAGAGTAAGGCAAATCAGGATGTCCCTGCCCTGGTTCTGCCATTCCTGTTTCCTCTACTGTACCCACAGGAGGTGACAAACGTGAAATTTCCACTTCTGGCTGAACTGTTTTCTGTTCCAGTTGTCCAAAGGGATAAGTTTGCTCTGTTTCTTGTTGTACTCTTCGTTGTACCTCTGTGTTGTCCAGAGGAGATATCACATCAGTGTGCTGTGCTTCTGGTGGTGTCATTTCGTCATCTGGCCTATCGATGGAAAATGATAAATCTGGTTGTTCCAAGCCCTCCTGGGCATGTTCTAAAGCGTCCCTTTCATCAGGAAAATGTGTTAACTTTTCTTGCTCTAACTGCTGCTTTGTGGCTTTCTGCTGCTTTTCTCTGTCAAAAGAAAGTCTTCTGTGTTTTTGATCCAATGGTGCAACTTCTTCCTGGCTTGTCTCACCAGTGGAATGTGACAAACCAGGATGCTTCATTTCCCATGATGCAATTTCTGAATGTTTTGACTCTATTTGTGCAGTTGCTGGAGAAGCTCTTTTTCTAGCTACTTTAGGCAATTCTTGATGTTTAGACTCAAACTTTTGAGTTGATTGTTCTTTGCCTTTACCAAAGGAAGATGATAAATCTGAATATTTTGAATCCAGTTGTGAACATGACAGATTTGGGTACTGAGATTCTACTTCCATACTTTCATCTTGTGCTGCTTCACCCAGGCTCCCTTGTGAATCCAAATGTTCTGATTTTTGCTGAGTTTCTCCCATGGAGAATGAGAACTCTGGATGTCCTGACTCCTTCTCCACAATGTCACCTTGTTTTGATTCACGACTGTCACATGAAAAATCTGGATGTTCCACCATTACTGGTTCAGTTTCTCGTTGCTCCAAATGGAATGGTAATGTTGGGTTTTTCAACATTTTTTCTTGCTCATGAGAGGAATATGGCAAATCTGGACACTCTGAAGTTACTTCCATTTCCACTGGAGCTTCTTTTTCACTGGAAGAAGGCAAAAATATTTGCTCCAGCTCTGGATGTACTATTTCTTGTTGCGGTGATTGGCGTTGTATAATTTCCTTCTCTGTTTCTGTACTTACATAAAATGTTTTTTCTGGATATGATGGCTCTGTTTCCATTTCTTCTTGCATTTGTTTACTGAAGGAGTATGGCAAAGATGGATGCACTAACCCTGGCCGAGCTATTTCTTGTTGTGCCAAATTAATTTGGTCTGTGTCCTGTGGCTCCTCTTTACCCAGGCTTTCTGAAATACCTGAATACTCTGTTTCCATTTGGACAGCTTCTTGTTGGTCTGTTTCCTGCTGCTTCACCTCTCTTTGTACTGCACCTTGTTCCATTCTGCCAAAGGACCATGAAACATCTGGCTGGGGCACATTCAGTGGTGGTGTTTCCTGTTGCTGAGTACCAGCAGTGGAACAGGAAGGAAGAGACTGTTCCTGTTCCACTTGTGTCATTTCCCAGAGCTTTGCTCTGTCGGTCGATTGTGACCCCAAAGTTCCTGACTCCACTCCTTTTTGCATCACTTCTTCAGTGATAAATGAGAAATCTGTCTTTTCTGAAACTACTTGTACATTTTCATGTTGCTCTGCTTCACTAATGAAACCTGATGGCTCTGGACCTTCTAAGCTTCTCTGTACAGCTTCTTGTACCGTTTCTCCCTGGGAATACAGTGAATCAGTTTGTTCCAGCTTTGGTTGCAATTTTTGATGTTCTGTTTTGCCAGTGGAAGATGTTGTCTCTGGCTGTTTCACCCTCAGCTGTGAAGTTTTATGTTCCTGTTCTTTTCTGGTAGAATGTGGCCAAACTGGATGCTCTGACAGCAGTTGAATAGTTTCTCCTTGCATTGCCATGGCAGAGGAATCCAGCTTACCTGCAGACTGTGAATCCTGCTGTACAGGCTGTGGCTCTTCTCCTTTGTCAGTTTGAGACAGTTCTTGCTCCTTTGTTTTATTCATGCGATACGGTAAATCTGAAAATGCTGTTTCCAGATACTCAGTTTTTTGTATCTCAGCCCTTCCGGTGGAATCAAATCTACCTGGATGTACCAACTGGAGTTCTGTAATATTTTCTTTCTCTGCTTCCTCCATCAAACATGATAAATCTGAATGTACCAGAGCAAGCCCTTCTTTTTCTTCTTGTTTTTCTTTTTCAGGGGAATAAGACTGTTCCAGTTCAAAAGGACTGGATGCTTGGTTTTCTGTTTCTTCCCTGGAAAGCAAACCCTGATGTTCCATTTCCAGCTGCGCACTTTGCATTTCCTTGACTACTTCCTTGGTTAAAGAAGAGTCTGGATGACTCATCTTTAGCTGTGTGCTCTCTGATTCCACCATTTCTTCTCTGGAATATGATAGATCTGAGTGCTCTGTTTCCAGCTGTGCACTTCCTGATTCCTCCACTTCTTCCCTAGAAAAAGAAGAGTCTGGTTGACTCACCTCCAGCTGTGCATTCTCTGGTTCCACTATTTCCTCTCTGGAATATAATAGATCTGTGTGCTGTGTTTCCAGCTGTGCACTTTGCAATTCCTCCACTTCTTCACTGGGAAAAGAAGAGTCTGTTACACCCATCTCCAGCTGTGCACTCTCTGATTTCACCACTTCTTCTCTGGAATATGATACATCTGAGTGCTCCGTCTCCAGCTGTGCACTGTCTGATTCTTCCATTTCTTCCCTGGAAAAAGAAAAGTCTGGATGCTCCACCTCCAGCTGTGCACTCTCTGGTTCTTTTGCTTCTTCTTTGGAAGAAAATTCTGGATGTTCTGTCTCCAGTTGTGATCTCCCTGATTTCTCTGTTTCTTTTGTGGAAAAAAGCAATTCTGGATAGTCTGTATCCGGTATTGCACTCTCTGATCCCCCTGTTTCTTCCTTGGAATATAAGAAATCTGGAAGTTCTGTCTCTAGCTGTGCACTTCCTGGTTCCTCTATTTCTTCCCTGGAAAAAGAGAAGTCTGGATGCTCCATCTCCATCTGTTCACCCTTCAATTCCTCTGTTTCTTCCTTGGGAGAAGAGACATCCAGATGCTCTATCTCCATCTGTGTTGTCTCTGATTCTCCACTTTCTTCGATGGAATATGAGAGTTCTGTATGTTCCATCTCCATTTGCCCATCTTCTGCTTGTTTGTTTTCTTCAATCGGTAAATCAGAGTGATCGAAACCTGCTGCTTTATTTATAGCTGAAGTTTTCTGTGTTTCTTCTGTTTCTGTATGAACAGGATATGAAATGCCAAAATATTTGGAATCTATATTTTCAGGAATTGGTGGTTTTAATTTGATTCCTTGCTTATCTGTTTCCTGAAGTGAAAAGTCTTGTTCAGACTCTGTTTGGTTCTCCAAACGAGTATTTTGAGTTTCTGAGGGTGGGGTCTTTTGACTCTCTTTTCTTTCAGGTGAATACATAAGGCCTGAAGTCTCTGATTCTGACAGTGCAGTTATTGATGATGGACTCTCGGTTGCTTGCTTCTCTGTTTCATTTCCAGAATATGGTAAAGGCACATGTTCAGACTCAGATTGTGCAGGTTCTGATGACTGAGGAATAATATCTTCCTGTCTTATTTCAGTTAAAGTGGAATATTTGGATTTAGCTGATGGAACATCAGGTAAGTAAGACTTCTCTGTTTCCCTCTCAGGATCTTCTGACACGGATTCTGTAGGCAGAATATGCTGGGAACTTGGTCTGTCTAATTCATTAACAAAGTCTGCTGAAACAGACTGTGGTGCAGAATTGGGCTGAACTTCCTGCTTCTTCACTTCATCCAGATGATCTGATGCTGTCAGCAGGGATTGGTCTAGCTTCTTGTTTGCATTTTTGGCTGAGGGAAGCAGCACTTGTGTCTCATCAGACTTGAGTGACGTGGAGGTTGTTGACTCTGCTATTGATGTTTTGGCTACAGGTGAATGACTTTGCTGCTTCCTGGCTTCTTCTTCATTCTTCAGCGAATGTCCTGAAACTTGATCTGGAGTCTCCAAAAGAGGTTGTCTCTCTTTTCTTTCTTCATGTTGAAGAGTTGATTCTTTCATTTTATAAGGTTCAACATTTTCAGATGAAACATCATTTTTCTTAGTAAGCTGTTTTTCAAGAGGTGGTGTTGGTGAAGAAAAGCTTTGATTTGCCTGTTCTGTGAGTTGTTGTCTTTGCTTCCTTCTTCTCTCTGAAGGTGTTTCAAGAATTTTACTTCTTGCTCCCTGAAAATGTTTTGGACGTGTTGCTTCTGAGAGTGAACCGAACTTCTGCAATCTTTCTTTTACTGATGTTTCAAGGAACTTTTCAGAATCTCCTGAAGCTGAGCTACTTCTCCGGATTCTGTTTTTCTCCAATGTTTCAGGGGGCGGCCCAGTCCCTCCAAAAATTGAGTTGAACAGCTGGATTCGAGCTTGTACTGGTCCTCCAAGAATTGGACCAACTTTTCTCAGTCTGCTCTCCCTAAATATTGATCTTATTGGAGCACGTTTTACAGGCTCTTCTGCAATATTCTCTAGGTCTTCTTTGCTGTCCAACATTTCCTCATCTGTGTCTTGTGCTTCCACCTGCTCTACATTCAACATGGAGGCTTGCACATCTCCTAGAACAGTTCTTGGTTCCTGCCTCTGCATTCCAGAAGAGTCACGTTTTTTATTGCTCTGGCCTCCCTTTGGTCTTGTAGACGTCGGCATCCTATTTGAAGATTTGCGTGTCCTTTTCCGAACAATCTTGCCTTCATCCATAATAAAGATAACTTTTCCTGGAGGAGAACCTACTGGTGAACTTTCCATGCTGTAAAGATCAGAAGCTGTACTAGTTTCTGAGGTCCAGGGAGTAGAACATCTGCTCGAGCTGGTTTCCCAGGTTATTCCACTGTCTTCACTTTGGCATGTTACCATAGAAAAGGAAGGGTTAGTCATGATGTACTGCAGCTTGGGTTTCACATCTTCACTTTGGATAAGATCTTTTAAACTACAAACAAAAGAACAAATAACAAAAAAAAGCTGTAAAAACACACATCAAGTTAAATTATTGCAGGAAAAAGCTGAATTTTTTCAGTAAAGCAAAAACAGTTTTCAAAGTTGTAAAAATACTGCATAAGCATAAATTTTGAAGTACAAGCACAAGAAAAGTCATATTTCATTTCACAACTATATTTTAGATGAATTTGTGTAAAACTGTGTGTTGCAAGGTTAGTTCAATGAAGGGGAGGTGTTTAAATGATCTTGACAATGCAGGAAGAACAGTCTTTGATCTGACCTTGTTTTGCCAGTGTGAGATTGAGCTGATTCTGGGGCTATTCTCCAGTGTGTGTTTATCTCACAGTATAAATTAAACCTTTTCATTAAACACTTCAAAGATACTGTCAGTGTTTTAATAGCACCCACACTTGCTTTGCGCAAGTGTGAATGATTATACAATGCTCAAAGCAGTAGAGAGTCTATCCACTGGTCTGTTACTGTCTTCTCATATGTTTTATCCTCTAAGCACTCTAGCTATTTAACAAAGTAATTTAGAATGCATTCAACAATTAAAATATACTGACACTTTCCCAAATGAAACTGCAATGTTTCATAAAGCTAGTTTTAAACATTATGCTGTGTAATCAATACACTGTCATATGCTGCAACCAAATCTCTCAGCTGAAAAAGTAAAAAGGCTAGAGAAAGGCTTTTCTGAGACGTGTTAGAAAAGAGAACTTAAAATTCTTCAAAGTCTTCAAATTAAGAGTGTAAAGATTAGCAAAAGCAATTAAAAGACACAATGTGTGGAGGGCTTAAAATTTTAGGGTTGCAATATTTACTAAAAAAAAATAAAAAGCACAGAAAAGGTAATCAAAGCTCAACCCACTATTTCCTGAGTAGACCATAGTTCATTTATGGAAATCCCATTTGTAGCTGATGGAAAGAAAGGCAGAGCATCTGCTGGACAAGACATAGCCTTCAGTAGAGCAGAAGCAGTGAAGTCTGTCACTCCCATGGAAGAATGCACATCTATGGCCACACAACATCCTGCTTCCACTGAACAGAGGGGAGCACCCTGGTGGCACCGTGCCAGAGGGTGCTGAGCACCAGTCAGAAGGCAGAGGTCTTTGAAGGAGGAGAAGAAATCCTGTGGAAAGGCATAACTGCTTCATCAAGCAAACTCTCTGGACTGTAAATTTTTTGTAAAGGACACTCAGTGAAACTGCTCAGTACCTAGTGGAAACAGAAACGTAATCCTGCTACTGGTGGTGCTGCCCTTACTTTTCCATGAATCTACTTCCCAGAGCCCAGAACAAGAAGGGCTGTGCTGGGCTGGTCCATGCTCAGGTCTGTGCAGACCGAGACACAGATCATCTCTGATGTCCTCGGTGCTAACTGAAGGCTGAAGTCACCCTGTGGGACAACAGCCTGACCAGCCTGTGGTGGGACAACACAGTATCGAACTCCAGTGATGGGACCTAAACCCAGTTGTGGTGATGGGGCTGGCCTGGAGATGGTGATTAGCAGGACAACTTGAAGGCCCACAATTCAAAGCATGTCTGAGAGTGCAATACTAAAAAATTGCATGTTAGCCAATCCCCTCCTGCCGCCCCAAACCCAGCCCTCAAACAGATATAAGCCCCAGCAGGTACAGCTGATTATCTGCCTTGCTGTAGTACTCTCTAGAAAGGCTAGCTCCATAGGTAAAAACTTACAGGTTGGAGAAAGAGGTACAGCAAAACACATCTACACCAGCTTTTCTCTTAGCTTTTCCTTTGCTGGTTCCATGGCTTGGCATTAAGTTGACTTGGACATAGCAAAATAATATTAAATTTAAAAAAATAAGAAAAATCAATAGCATTAGTACTAAGGAAGCTTTCAGATATTTGAGTCTACAATAACAGATGACTAATTTTTTACTTCACATTTTTCAATTTCTAAATAATTCTCATTGGTTTTAATAATAATAATTTAATTTAATAATAATAATTTAATAATAATTCTTATTATTTTAAAACCTATTTTTCTGCACTACTTGGTGCTATTAAATAAATCTTCATACAGAACAGAGCAGAACTCCAACTTGAGCTGATATTAATGAATAAGAATGGGTTGTCCTGGCCCTGCCTATGCAAAAAGCTTGAATTATTTGCATCATTATCTCATTTTCACGGTCACAAGCTTGTCACAGTTCATATTCCTCTACAGTGTGATGAGACAGTGTTTTGTACTTTTAAGACCAGAATGAGAGACCTGGAACTCAAAAAACATTTACTTCCAATGCACTTCCAAATGCTGCCCTTTTGTGAACTGCTTACAAGCTGCACAGTAGTAGCTGAAATACTCCCCTCTAGTCAGAGGAAGTATCTGCCACTGCAAAAAGATGTTTGCAATGTTTCAGCTTGTAAACGTAGATATGAAGCCACTGACAGCCAGGGCAAAAGCCAGTGCTGTCTTTTTTCCATATAGACATTTCACACCCATTCCAGTCGGCACTTATATTGTCAGCTTGTTATTTCACTGCTAGGACATTGACTTAAACCTTTTATTAGTCTTGGAGACACTGACAACCAGTTTTGTGCCTCTTGCCATAATAGCTCAAACCCAGATTTTTCTTCCTGCTTCCTCCTGCTTCTCACAGCCCTCTGCTTCTCACTATGACTTCTGTGCTGTGTCCACTGGGATTTCAGGTTTCTAGTCCAGCCTGGCAGGCTGGACAGATGTTCCTTTATGTATCACGTGAGGGAAGAGTTTTCACCTCCCCAGCTGCTGGAGTGCTTGTGTTCACACAGTGAGTGTGGCCTATCCACCTGTGCACACCACTACTATGACAGATAGACATAGCCAGCCTATCAGCTTTCTAAAATTCTCCCCAGCCTCTCTTTTTCCTCTTCATATCAGACCTTGCCACTGCTGGTATCATAAAAATTTGTAGCTGTTTGCTACATAATTCCTCACAAGGTGAAAACAACACAGATAAAATGACCAAGACATCAACCTATGCCTGTAGTCTGCACTGACAAGATCTCATTTTCTGAAAGCTCCTGCTTCAGGCACAGTGCAGGAGTGGTCAAAATTGGTATTGGCCAGCTTGTCTTCCCAATCGAAGGAAACACTTGTCTGTGCTTGTGTTTTTATTCTGTACATGTCCGTAATTTCTGCCTTTACCATGGTGCCCCTTTTCCCCTACAGCAATCAGTATGCTCAGCAAGGCCTCTGCCTATTGTTCTGCATTTCCCAGGGCTATCGCTCATCCATCTTCCTCAGGCTAAGAGAATGGGGAGCTACAGGAAGACACCATTTCAAACCCAGCCTACCACTTGATGAGCTATTGTTGACCTCTTTCGGTTAACGATGCCTCTTCTGGCAACAGAGTGGCTCATGCATCTGTCCAAATTCAAAGGAACTATTATCTGAAAGCAGTAAGACAGCTGCTTGCCCAGCTACAAAGCTGGTTTTTATGGTAAGTAGCTGGGAGCCAGGACCTGAGCTTGTCTCACACATTTTATCCCATCTCTTATAAAGGGACACAACCTGCTGCAGTGCTAGTCTGTTTTCAGACACGAGGTCATGGCATGTCCTAGTGGCATTGCCATTTGCAGGATCAGATGCTGCTTGAGAAACCACAGCACCTCCATGCCCAGAGGCCTGCCATGCTCCTGCATTCTGGATTCTCCACCATGTTGTAGAGGGAGCACAGGTACCAAACACTTCAGTCTGGACGGGACACTTCCTTTACACAGTTATTTAATCACTCTGTTGACACCCAGTGAGGAACTTCTGTAGTCTGAGTTTTATTTTAGAGCCCTACTGCAATATAGGCTTTTATTAAGGACTCAGTTAATTTTACCCAAAAGGCTGAAGAGAAACAAAACATGGAGTGTCCAGTTGTGGGAGCAAGTGGGGGCTGGCTACACCCCTCCCCTCTGCAATGCCCCCACCTCAGCATTCTGCCCCATTCAGCTGCTCTCGGTTAACTTTTGCTCAAGCCTCTGCCCTGACCTGCTTGAAATGGCCCACACAGCTCTGCTTCCCAACTCTCCCACCTTCCCTGCTCATGCTCCTGCTGCAGGTGGCAGAAAAACAGCCCCTCCAGCCCTTCCACCCTGGCCCAAGTCAGGCACTGCCTCATCTAGAGGTATCTAAAATCACACACCCTTTCCCCATGTCTTTCTCTGCTTTAGGTAGGGTATGGTCACATTTTTTTTTTTCAGAAGACAAATCCAACTCCTTCCTTCTCATCATCCATTTGCTATCACATTCCAGTGTTTTGCTCTCCTAGATGCTGCAGCATCCCCCACATGGCAGGAAGACTCCTCCAATGTGCTTCCCTTTACACACATTTTCATCAATCATTCTAAACTAGATTTGTCTCTAAAGCTTACACACTTCTAATCTTTTGGAAGGACTGCTTCATTAAAAAAAAACAACAAAAAAACAACAAAACTTCCAGAACTCAAGGACTTTCTCCCCATTTTTCTCACCATCCACTGGTTATAGATAACCACTAAATGAGCAGATACAACAAACCCTTACGTATTCCAGGCAAACAGGCTGCCTGGAAACACTTAAATTGGCTGCAGAGCCATTTTTATGTAAACCCTGCACACAGACACATGCAGGAACCTTCCCACTGTAGAAAGAAATCAGCTGAGAATGTTCTGAAAGACAGAACTGTGTCAGAACAGCTCACCCATCATGTATTTGTTAGAGACACAAATATTACAGTGGGTATGTAAACCAGTTAAACAGTAAACAATTTTACTATAGTTAGACTTAATTTTCACCCTTACCAACACAACAATTAAAACCTGTTAACTTCATATTCATGCTTGCCTTAAAGAACAAAAGTACACACTTTCAAAATATTTTCCCTGTTTTGGTGAGTACATGGAGCTAGAAACAGAAGTCATCTGCCACAATCATCTATCCCATATAGTAAAATGCCCAAAGGCAAGAAAATATTGTACAGATCCTACACAGATCAGTGTGGTTTTCATGCTGACAAGTTTATAAAGCCCTTATCTCACCTTTTTAATAGGTTCTGATGCTGTTCTGATAATGTTAGTCTCATTATTTATATAAAAAACTGTGCTAGGAATCTGAATTTTTTAAACATTACCTTAATAAGGGTAATAAAGACATGAAACCCAAACTCTTCTGCCTTTTATGCGCATGCCTTGTAATTTTGGGGCAAGTCGTCAGTTCTGCTGCAGCTTTTGGGGTTTTATTCGCTGCAGCTGCTGCAGTGTGGAAGCGGAGCAGTTTGGTCAGAGCTCAGGGGCTGATGTCTCAGAGGAACACCAGGGCTCTTCTACTTGTTTCACAGAAGTGCTTCCTGACCTTGGGGCAGTCATCTTGCTGCATGACTCTCACATCAAATAGGTATGAGGCTATTTAACATGCTTGAAAGGCGGAAATAGGAGCCAGCGGGGACTTTCCTGCTGACTTGCACAACCAGGTGCTGTTCAGCTGCATTCAAAGGAGGAAAGCAGAAGCAACGGAGAACTTGGGGTTGTTAAAAATAAATTGATGACAGCAGGGTCCAGGACAAGCTGCCTTCAGCCAAGTTTGCATATTAGTTACACCTCCTCTAAGCTATGTTTTCAAAGCCCATGCACTCAAAAAAATCTGTTCTGCAACGGGGGCTTGAAAACCTGTTTGTCAACAAATAATTAGCTCACAGCTTGAGTAAGTATGTCCCAGGGGCTCAACCTGTCTGTTCTTGCCAGGAGCTCTGCCCAGGCACTCACCACAGGAGGAGGCCTGAAGCTCAACAACCTTGCTGACATTTGCGACAACATCAAAGCAATTAAAGAGTCAGTTTTATTTAACTTTTCCAAGCTATTGCTGAGCGCTTGGTGCAGTCACCACATTTGTGCCAAACCCAAAATTTTACATCTCCTTTAACCTAATTAAACTAATCAATTTAAATATGCACAGTTAGCATAGCTGTTAAAAACCTCTCTGGTAGACTCTGACCTGTTTATTAGTAAGACAGTTAAGGATAGAGATGAACTCTGCTGTGTTCAGTATAACTGAGAGCTAAAGGGAATGTTTGCTGTGATTTAAATAAGTGCTGAGATGCAATGCCCAAGTTTGCACTGCGGAGGTTGCCAGCCAAAAGCAAGACCCAGCTGTGAGGAGCTGCTAACAAGCACCCGTGGAGAAGTCATTCTCTCAGCACAAGTAGTAAATAACTGCCAGGCTACATAGATTTCCCTCCCTTTTTAGCAATTCCTACTTGTGTCTTACAATTTGAGTTTTATTACTAGCCATTTAATTGCAGATTCTATTAAAAATTATCTATCTAAATTGTGTTTTAGCTGTCTGCAGTGAGCAGCTTCACTCTATGGACTTCGGCTGGCTGTCTTGCGAGGATACAGCCATGTGCAAGCAGTGTTCATTGGCATGCAATCCCTCTCTCTGCCAGTATGGGACTGAAAACCCAACACCTCCCTTGGGAATAAAGCAGCATTACACAGCAGGGTGTCCCCCCGCTGAGGAAAACTAGCTCTCTACTTCCCATGCAGGAAGGTTTTCCTACAGTCCTAGGATATACTTCCCCATTTGGCTTTTGTTCTTGCAGCACTTTGGGTGGGTTAGGCTGCACAGAGCTTCCCACCCCTCTTCTGAGATCTTTTTTCTCCAGTGACCATCAGCAGTGTCAGAACTGTGATACACACAGAGTGACAGTAAACATGGATGGCTTCACAGCACTGAGGTATTAGGAACTGTATGACACATTTCTGAAAAAATGGGCTTCTGGAAACACTTTAAGCTAACAACATTAACATCTTAGGTTCTTCCTACAGTATCCACTTAAAACTGATGGGGTCTACTCAAGACCAGGAAGAAATCTTGAGGCTTGGTATGTGCTAGGGGACGCTCAGGCCTCATGGTCTCTTTATGAAATTAACGGCGCTGGCACAGCCAGAGTCTGTCTGCATGGATCAGGTTGCAGATTCCTCCACATCCTGCGCAGGACCACTGGGCAGGGCACTGGGCCACGGCCTTGCTCGTTACATTCCTAATGGTAGGAGAGCAATAGTAGGACAATAAACTGTTTCTGTGGAAGAGTTAACAAAAAATACTAAAAAAAAAAGAGAAAAAAGTATTAAAGATCAAAAGGATAGAATATTTCCCATTCCACCACAAAAATCAGCCATACAAATCATGACCAGCAATAGCAGGAATGTACAACAAGTTTTTCCTTTTTTAGGAAAGAAGAAACTAAAGAGGGAGGGACAAGTGGGAAGGAATGAAGGGCCGTAAAAAGGAACAAATTTTAATGCACCATTATAATCTTTGAGCATTTTCTCCCTGACAAGCAAATCTGCAGAGCATTTAAGATCCATATGTGACAAAGAGTCAGCCAGAGAGGGAGGAGTGGAAGGAGATGCCACTTGAGCTGGCACATCAAAGGATCTTTAAATAGAAAAGCTTTCAGGGAACTCGGGGTAGGCGCTTACCACACAAAACTTAATTACAGCCATACTCATCTGAAAAAAGTATTACAGCCCTCTGCTCCCCCCTTTTTTTTATCTGCAGCAATTGGGTAAGGGAAGAGGGAAAAGGCACTAAACCAGCATAGGACTCTAATCCTGGCATCTCCTGGGGGATGATGCTTTGGGGTGGAGCTGCCAGCTCCCCCTGGGGCTATGAGTCCCTTGGGAGACATACCTGTTAGTCAGCTCCTCTGCTTCCTCTGGGTCCACGGCCTCCGCGTCCTCCTCTTCTTCTTCCTCCCCCTCCTCCTCCTCCTCCTCTTCTTCCTCTTCTTCTTCATCTCCTATGAAGGACGAGGTCTCGGATGCCCTGTCGCACTCGGCACCACGGGAGCCCTCCATTCCCTTCCCTGCTCAGGCCCTTGCCGGTGATGTTTACCCCCAACCCTGTCCTCCCCAGGGCTGCCTGAAGCAACTGTCATCCCCAGTAGCACTCACTTCTCCTGACTCAGGGCAGTCTTTAAATAGAAGGCAGCAAAGTTACAGCGCAGAGTCGCTGCTGTTCCTACCCAGGCTCCTAGCACCAACCCGGTGCCAGGACACGTGGCCCCATGGCCATCTCCCCAGCTGCTCGCCCCCTTCGCCCGCCACCGCTGCCACAGAGCCGCCTGTGCAGCAAACAGGGCAGTCAGGCAGCAGCAGGGAGGAAGGGGGCAAAGCAGACCTTCCCCCAGACACCTCTAGCAAATCTGGGGTGGATGGTACAGACGAAGCAGGAGAGTTTTCCTGTGGCCCCAAGAGAAAAGGTGCATTTCACAAGTTCTGCCCTTGAGCACACCCAGAGTGCCTTAAGCTCGAGCTGGAAAGGTCAAATACAATAACTAGTGGATGAGCTTCCGACAAATACATTTAATTATTAATATCGTACTTTAAGAGGTATCAGATGCAGTGTGGTATTTAACCATGCACAAGGAATGTATTTAAACCCTCAATTTGTCAATGTGTTAAATCACAGGACATTTAAAACTTGCTATTTGAGCAGACTTGAACCAATTATAGTTTAAAGCAAAGACAAACTCCACTACCATGCAGAGTTTAGGTTAAGCCACATTTACCCTTTATTATTCTGCATTTTACACAAAAATGCAGTGCTTTTCACAGAAAAAACATTTTTCCAAAAAATATTTCCAATCCGTACTAGTCAAATAAATGACTTTATTTAAAAAAAATATTTTTAGAAGAGGAGGAAAAGCACTAAACCCCTGATTCTAAGTAAAGAACTTCCACGATACCTCAAGTATAAACAACTGTATACACAGTATAACTCTAATGCCCCCAGCTTTTTTTTTTTTTTCATTGTTCTTCAAATAAACAGCTGGTTATAAATCAATCAGCAAACTCTTCCTTGTGCTAAAAGTATAGAAACACCCAGCCATGTACTTCTGACTACAAGCTATCTCTGCCTGCTAAATTAAAATTCTCCTGACATTCCAAAACAGTATGTACAGGTAAAACCTTTCTGCTCTCTTGACCTACGCAGTGACACACACAATTTACAAGGTGACAATGTAGGTTTTTTTAAAAGTGTATTTGAAACAGATATTAAACTAAATTAAACTCTACATTTCATCATGAGCATAGACAGTGTATACAGCAAAATGTAAAGAATATGAAGTACTCTTCCATAAATTTCATGTGGAAGGCAAGAGTATTACAAGTCTTCTAGAAATGCTTATAGATGAAACATACATATATTGCACAAGTTTTGATTCGGTCTTCAGCACAGCAAGAGAAAGGCAAGTACTCTTTTACCAAAACACTTCAGCTTATTTCCAGATCTAATACACTCCCATCTGTACTTCTCACAAGTGAATTTGACCTGTAAATGGACCAAAATCACATATTCTTTCATGCTCTTCCTACAAGCATCATACTCAGTAAAATCAAGGGAAAGATTTATATCTGAACACACAAGGATTACAGAGAACAAGGCAAACAAAAATAAACTACAAAATACAAGACAACCTGTAGCAAGTACAGTACAATAAATCAAGAGTGACATTCTCTGATGGACTTAAACTTAACATCAAATATACTGTGAATTCAGTAACCCAATGAATCCAGCAACCCAAGTTCAAGTAGAGCACCGGTTCCAAATAAATGTTTGGGATTCACAAATGCAATGTATTCACAAATGCTAACTTCAAGTTTTCTACAAATCATCTTACATCCTTAATCATTGCTGCCCATCTCTCCCAAATAACCATGTCACTGTGTAATGTGAGTCTTAAAATTGATTTATATTGATTTCTTTGTAAGGGATTTTTAAAAAATAACACCTTATACTGTCAACACACCTACAGATGCTGAGAGTTCACTTACACATTCACATTTCAGGACAAGTGAGAGCAAGAGCTAGAAGAGAAACTTAAAGTTTCACAGTGTATAGCCTATGCCAGTTACTGTCACCAAATGTGAAGCTCTTGCCAATGTTTGGTCCTATTGTGCACCTCTGAGCCTATTAATTAAAAGCACTCCTGAAGGACTAAAGAGAGTTCTTAAAATCCTAGAGAAGACACTAGTGGTTTCTGACACATGAGGTGAAAAAAGACAGGAAATTCCAATGCCAAAAAGAGCAGTCAAGAATAATAATAATAAAAAAAAATAACAGAGCTAAACTAAAGCAGTTTTACTTCAAGGCAGTAACAAACCCCTGAGAAGAGAGCATCTTGCACACACAATGAAACCTTGGTCAGTTGTGAAAAACACCTTTTACCAAAGAGCTCTCAGAAGAAACTATTCCTGCTAGGGTGTATGCCAAGGGGTAAGTAGATAAAGGTTTTTATTTTGAAACTGAGGAAAGGTGAAAACATCATCCTAGCACTAAAATTTATGATAGCCATTAGTGAATTTTTCACTCTGGATACTTGCCCAGAGTAGATGAAAACCCAGGTCACTAAACCTCTAATAATTTCAGACTATACAGAACTGAATCCAGAGTCAAAGTCCAGCTCCTACCAACTCTCCCCAAGCCATTTATTTTTTGGTATTATATCTGAAGTTTTCTGACAGAAGTTGCAGCCCATTATTTAACGAATATGCTATGAATAGGCTTGTTACAAAAAAACTGGGGAAAACTACCATCTAGAATTTCTGGTTATAGGCATGGCTTATCAGAAGGACATAAACTTGAGAAAAAAAACCACAAAAGGAATCTTTTGAAAGACACAGACCGTTGTGGTTACAGACCTTAACTTGTATTAAAAATACAGCTGAATTGGTAGGGCAATTTTTACAGACTAGCTTGGAGATACCACAATTTTTTAAACTAACTTTTTAAAAACAGTTAGGAAGAAGTGGTTTCAAATATGAAGCACTAACTTAAGGTGTAAGAAATGTTGACACATTAGGTGATGTAATACAAACTCATGAAAAAGTTTTATGCTTTTTATAAAGTTTTGTTTCTCACATTCAGCTCACTTACAATATATTTTTACCAACTTTAAACATTTATGTCCCCTCTTATTTATCCTAGGTTGGGAAAGTTATACATTTTCTAGACAAAGATATAGCCAACACCTTTTTTAAGAAGATATAGCAAACACCCCCTTTCCCTAGAATCTACATAGAGCTTGTAGAGCATCTCTGAATCCAGACATCATCCTGCCCTATAATCTTGTGCTTCAATTTTACATAAAGTGAACCAAAGTGAATGTTTCACTGACACCCAAGTCTACCATCCTATAGGGGAAGAGCAGTGAGGGTGAATACATGCATGGAGGAAGAACGTTTCAGTGGACTGCTCGAGTCGTATTAAAACTGAAATACTGTTTAAATTGCAGAAGAAAAGTCAGTTGCAGAAACAAGGCAAAATTCTACATAGACTAGACCATGATGAAGTGTGTAGGAAGTAATCTCACATCAGGCATATAGTTTACAGTACCTAGAACTTCTAAATAAACTAAAACTTTAAAATTTGCACAAGGAGAGATAATGCTTGTTATTTTACAGTTTTAAGGGTATTCACAATCTTGTTAGAGAATGTAATAAATCAAACTTTTGCCTGTTCACAGATTTACTGCAGAATAGCCATGATACATCTTGGTGGATTGCAACATGGGTCTTATCTCATGGGGCATTTCCTATTCTACTTAATTATAGGAAATATTTTAAATATGCAGTAGAAAATAACATAAATTGGAAAAATAACCCATATCTTCCATATATAAACTTTATTTCACTGGACACCATATATAATATTAAACTTTAAAAAATGGAAGTATGAATTTGACATCAGTGGTAAATACAGTCTTAAAAATTAATTAGTCTTCAACATGAGAGACGCACATTGTGCTATAGGAGGTCTAAAAGAAGGTTTGCAATTTTTTTGGAAGAGCTATAATTTTCAATCTTACTTTTTTAGATTCAATTTACAGTGGCTGACCAATTCACAAACATTTACACAAAATCAAACAAGACGACCAGCTTATTTTAGCACTGATGTGAGGTGTTTTGATTTTGATTTGGTCTTTTTCTCCAAAACAGACATCACTACTACTTCAAATATGTAAAAGGAAGCACTGAAGATTTTCCTTCCCACTCTGTGTGAATGTGAAGCATTTATGCGCATTGAAGTGAGCTTTTTTATTTCAACTTTTTCATAGTACAACTGTTGCTTGAAAATTCCAGTTTAGATTATAGTTCTTGATATTCAGAGTACTACCGACCATAATCTAGCTTCATTTTCACAAACAGTTGCTTGTTATTCCAAGTAAAAGTGAAATAAAACTGGAAAGTGCTTAGTTGAGCACAAGTGCTTACTGCCATTAAGCAGATGTAAAGCACAGGCTCTCTGTTCATCAAGAAGTTGGTAGTGCACAGTGCTTTAAGGATGTAGTCAGATTTGCACATGATTTAATTTTGAATATCTGTGTTTCATGGTTAAATCTGTCTGAATTAATGGTTACAAAGATCACGCAAGAAACAAGTCAGTATATCCCCATATTGCTTTCCCTAAAATACATGTATTCTTGTTGTTTGCTGTGAGTTTCTTCTAGAAGTCAACAACACAAGCATTTTTTGAAAGCATATCTTTGAATGAACAGCTGTATTAACAAATACCCATAGTAAAATATGACACATCCTTATAAATATTTCCTTAACAAAAGTTTACAGAGAAAAACAGGTCATAAAAACCATGGGGTAAGTGCCTCCTGATTTTGACACTGTTCTTTATTTCAGCAGGATCCAAAAAAAAGGGAAAATTAAAGAAGCTGGTTATCTCCTCTGTTTGGCTGCTTTTAAAGGTAATATACAGTTCAGGTCTTTCTTGTCTCGTAATAACCGCCAAGCCTGAGGAAAAAAATCACAAGGTTTTTAAAAAAAGACTATATAATCTTTGTCATTAAAACTTAAATACCATTATAAGCAATAAGCATCACAGTTCCACAAAATTAAGGTTGATATTTTTCCCCTTCATGAAAAGAAAGTTTGTGGGTTGAGGGGTTTTTTTGGTTCATTTGTTATTGGAATTTTTTAAGGGAAGCAAAATCCAAAAGGTACATAAAATGCAATGAACTAATGAGGAAGGTAAAGCCTTTCAAGAACAGACTGGATTTTTGGAGAAAGAGATGCTAACAATATTTAAGCATTACACTGGTATTCTAACTGCAAAATAATTGTCTCAAATTCACACATGTCAAAGTTACCGATAAATGACGTTATGCACTGTCATTTCCAGAACTTAGTTGTGTCTAAAATAGGTTAATTCAATTTTCTTCTATGTTCTGGTGTGAATTTCAGGACATCTGTTAGGCCACGAGCCTGCAAAGATCTGCAGTGGCCCTCCTGTGTTTATAGAGAAGTCATTTACACTCCAGTGTGCAATAAAAACCACAAGAAGAACAATTCTCTCAAGGACAAAACATATTGCTTAAGCTTCTTCAAAAATAGTGCAAGATATCAAAAAGTACTTGCACTTTTAGAGCAACTGTTATTCTTACGGTATCTGGTAAAAAGGACATTTTTTCAGGGCTGTATCACTCTAGTATATTGCTTCCAGACAGCTAGGATCAAACTTCTGCTTTTATATTTTTCAGAAAACCACAGAGGTTTGAAACAAATTTTGTTAACTGAAAACTCTGAAAAGAGAAGTCCTCTCTGATTTCACAGTACTGTGAGAGGCCAAACCACTTTCTAAACATGATTTAGCAGATTAACAAAATCAACTATTTTATGCACAAGTATGTGAACCATTCCATATTTTGTATGCTAACATGGTTAAATAAAAGAAAAACTAATGAACATTTCTGAACAGAATTACAAAGAAAATGTCACCCTTTTCTGACTAAGGTGTCTCTTATAGCATTTGCCTGTTACAAGTATCTGGCATTGAATTACTTTTTGCTGGAGAAGCCTTCGAGGTACTTGAAGACTTGAATAACTGGAATAAACACAAACCTCCAAGGACAGCTTAATAGTGGAGTCTTCACTGGTTAAAGCTGGAAGTCAGTTCTAAGCACTAATCTCCACTCATAACTACATAACAAATAGTCAGAGATCTCAGAAAACTAGAATTTGAGTTGCAATTCCAATGCAATGCCTACGCTGGGAGATAAGCCTAAAAGAGAGCTGGTAGCAAAGATTTTCAGAAAAAGGATGTTTAACCAAAGTCTGAAATTTTCCTGGTTTCAAAGTGTCTTTTCTTTCCCTGACTGGGACAGTGAAAGTTCCTGTTTGAAGTACTCATGTTCTAAAATTATCTAAATAAGTTACCAAAAATCAGAAAACCCCCATTATTTTGGTGGTGATATTTATTTTAAAAAGGGATAGTAAGAAGTATAAAACATCATCTATTACCAGTCAAAATCATGTAGAAATAAATAATGAATGAAAACCAACTTGTAATTTTAAAGCTATTATATTAGAATTTCACACACACAAGAAAATCTAAGAGAAAGGGTTTTTACTGTTTCAAGTACCCATTTCAGTGTAAACCTGAAGTTTAATGGTAGACATTAATGACTACTCTTATGAAATTATTTTCCACATTTTTTTTAAAAACACACATTTTTATTACTTATAGTACAAAGTATAAAACATCAGAAACAGGCAGGTTTAATGACTAGCATTTGTATAACTATCTTGAAAAACAAAGTGACCAGAAAAATTACATGAGATGTACTTTTTACCTGTGAAAGTTCACCTCTGATCATATCAAACTTGTGTTTCTCATGTACAGCTCTAGCTGTATTTGTCCCATCAAAGGGCTCTGCAAGATCAAACACAAACCCGAAAACTGTTAAAAAAAAAATCTAGAGTTCGGCTGCCTCCACTAACTAAGTAGGGTCAAGCATATAACTGCTTCCCAAAAGTGTTTTAAGTAGACAATTCCTTTGGTTCTCAAGCTTTCTTTCTACATAACATTTATCAAAAAAACCCCAAACCAAAACCAAACTAAACCAGCCAATCAACAAAACAAAACAAAACAACCCCCCCACAAGAACAAAAAAATAAACAACAGCTCCCCCAAAAACCAACACAAAACAAACAAACCAACCAATAAAAAGAAAAAAAAAAAGAAAAAAAAAAGGGAAAAAAAGCCTCAAACCCTGAAATCTCTAAATGCCATGAATCCCTGAATGGAGCACATCCTCAGGGAGTTTGCAGATGACATGAAGCTGAGCAGTGCAGTTGACAGAACATGACAGGATGCCATCTAGAAGCACATGGACAAACTTGTGCGGTGGGCCCATGAGTATCTCATGAAAGTTCAACAAATGCAAGTGCAAGGTACTGCACCTGGTCAGGACAACTGCAGATATGATTACAGACTGGGAGAAGTCACTGAGAGCAGCCCTGCCCAGAAGGACCTGGGGGTGCTGGGGGGTGAGAGGCTGGACATGACCCAGCCATGGGCACTCCCAGCCCAGAAAGCCAAACGTGTCCTGGGCTGCATCCAGAGCAGCGTGGGCAGCAGGGCCAGGGAGGGGATTCTGCCCCTCTGCTCTGCTCTGCTGAGACCCCACCTGCAGTGCTGCATCAGCTCTGGGGTCCCAGCACAGGAAGGACATGGAGCTGCTGGAGTGAGTCCAGGGGAGGCCAAAAAATGGTCCGAAGGCTAGAGCACTCTCCTAAGAGGACAGACTGAGAGTGGGGGTTGCTCAATCTGGAGAGAAGGCTCTGGGGGAGATCTCATAGCACGTTCCAGTACTTAAAATGGGCCCTACAAGAGGGCTGGAGAGGGACTTTTCACAAGACCATGTAGTGACAGGACCAGGTGGAATAGCTTTAAACTAAAAAGGGCAAGCTTAGACTACATATTAGGAAGCAATTCTTTACTGTGAGGGTGGTGAGGCACTGGAAGAGGTTGCTCAGAGAAGCTGTGGATGCCCCATCCCTGGAAGTGCTCAAAGACCTGGTTGGATGGGGCTCTGAGCAAACTGGTCTAGTGAAAGATGTCCTTACCCATGGCAGGGGAGTTGGACAGAGATGATACTTAAAGTCCCTTCCAACGTAAACCATTTTATGATTCTGTGAATATTCTAATGATATGTAATTCATAATAAACTCAGGTTATTATTATCTATTGAAGCATACTATGATTGTGCTGAATTTATGCAGCAGTAATTATCTGCTACAGCTCAATAGTCTGTGATAACATATCAGACTATGATTTTGCATATTAAAATGTTTTGATATTTATTACATATGAGACTCTTGGAACTATTCACTTTAGATTCATCTCATTCAACACTTTCTCAGTGAAATACTGAGAATATAGCAAAATATTTACTATAACTTTTTATATAAGACATATCAACTGCTGTAAAATATATTTTATCACTTCATACCTATTCTGCAATGTTTATTTGTACGTTAACCATTTGGGGGTTCTACTTTATAACTGACTACAAATTAATGTGATGTTTCCCCCTTCTTTATCCTAACATAATTAGTAGTTTGGAATTTTTTTAACTGCAAGATTTAAAAAGTACTTCTTGCTACTGATAAGGTTGCCAACATTAAGACAATTGATACTAAAAAATTATGATGCAGGGACTATGCATTATAGTGTGCGACAAAACAGATTTTGTAGTCTTTTCTTCCTTAGTAGAGAACTGTTCAAGTAACACTGTATATTTCACACTGGTAGAATGTATACAAGTCCTTAAGGGACACAGAACCATGGAAGTATTTGTTAGATCAGGTAGATTTTTTTTTGTCTAGTTGGTTATGAATTACTTTTATTCAGATAGTGATGTATAATAAAAAAAAGCATTACACAGACACCAGAAGGGCTTGTGCCTTTATGGAGACTAGAATTTCAAATTTGGAACATGCTCCATGGCATTAGGTTTTTATTTATGCTAGCTATTTAAATTCACAAGGAAATTTTTTCATGCAATAGATGTTGTATTTAGCAGTTTTCTAAAAGGATTCTCTTTAAACTACCTAGTTTTCAGGGGACAGTTACAGGTAGATTTCTTTTATTTTAGAATGCATCGTACTTTTAGAACAAAAACTGGCAGCCAAATAAAACATACACAGTCCTCTAATGTCAGTCCCATTATTTGAGAGAGTGATCTAGTATAATTAAGAACTCCACGTTCCTTACTATGTGAACAAGTACAGCATTTCATTTGTGTATCATTAATGTGATGGTAACTGCTTTTTTAATGCTAGGACCTTTATGTTGAATCAGGATATATCTGTACTTTAAAGCAACAAGGGCTGAACTGTACAATCTTCTGAAACTATCAGTGGAAAAAAAGGCACTCTGGTCACAAAAGCTAACTCTCATCTTCCCTTTAATCTTCCTGCATATTTACTGACTGTCAAAAGACAAACTGATTCACTGAAGCACAGTAAGAATAATTTTACAATCAGCTACTCTTTACACCACTACATTTTCTAACCATCAAGACAGTAAGAGTTTATTATAAGTTATTTTGTTCACACAGAGAAGATGAGAATATTAAAAGAAAAAAGTAACACAGCTTTAACACTGATGCTTGAGGGAAAGGCTAAAAGGGATCATTTTTCCAGATAAAAATACAAGATATCACGCAACTTCAGAACTGCTGCTAACCAAGCCCTGAGGAATTATTTTTAACATGTGGATCTGAAAAACTTGACACTACAAATATGAAGCAGGTGCAGCTTAAATGGCTTCTGATTTGATTTCCCTAAATGATTAGCAATGTAATTATCTCATAAAACTACCACATTTCTAGCTTTTCCTTTTTCAATAGGAGAGTATATGATATTACTTGATACAGACAAGATTTAAACTGAAACTAGAATAATCACTAGCCATTTAGAGCTTCTTACAAGGAATGGTCAAAATACTATCTAAAAGCAGGCTTCTCTGTATCTCTGTATCCCCATCATGGTAAAAGCCATATCATATTTTAAAGCGTTTGGAAAGAGCATCTCTGCTATATTTGTTTCTCTAACAGCAGAAATATATGCAAGAATCAGCCTTAAGGCCCATAACATTTAAAACACAACACCGTTTTTCTTGAGTTAATCTAAATACAGTACTACATGCAGAATTGTGGAAACTTGCAGGCACAGACTTGTGTAATCTATCAACAAATATATTTTAGATATTTAAAAATATATGCAATAGTACCAATTACTGAAATTTTATTCTGCAAACAGGAAAAATTGACAAAGATTTGGAAAACAGAATATATTAGCATGTTTAGCTAACTTTTGAAATCTTCTCAAGTACACAGAAATTTATCTACATATTTCATTAATCTAGTTCAGCTTAACAGCTGTTATAAACATGAAGTCTACTTTGAGTAAAAGTAGGAAATTTTATTTTTCCCTCCCAAATTAGAAGTAAAAAGTTGATATGTGAGGTTAAACTCACTAAGTCTTGAACTAAGGAAGGAATCAGATATGTCTCCTATAGAAAATTTTGCCTTTTTTAATAGTTCAAATGAAAATGCATTAAGGAAAAGTTGTATGTAATCAAGACCATTAAATGCAAAATCTGGAGTGTCTGTTTTGTATGTTGATGTTTATTCTATTTTCCAGCCTGGCAGAAAGATAACCTAATTATTCAACTACTTTGTAATGTCATAAAATACTTGAGAGCTTGAAACGTAACAGCCCCCTGCAACACAGTGGATCAGCATCACGTAACAGTAGCAAACATAGCTGCCCAGCATTCCCACCTCCCACATTCAGACCAGAGCCTTGGCAATGCCTCACTACGCTATCCTGAATCATTTCAGCTGTGCAGATACTCTAATTCTCACATTTCTCAATTCTAAGACTACAGAGTCCAGTGCAACCATATTTCAGTGTGCTCTTCTTCTCCTGTAACTGTTGATTTTTCCCCAAAGGGCCAAACAAAGAACAGGAATCCCATCATGTGGCTTTACATTGACATTCATATGACTATGACCAAGTTGGTGAGCTCTGGGCCACAGAATAATCAAGTTCACCAGCAGGTGAAGTTGACTGAAGGTGATTCTCCGCACAGAGCAGCACAAATGCAGGAAAGTATATACATACTCTAACCCTAAACCTCAGCCATCTCGAAGAATGTCTGTTCAGCCACAGGACTTCTGCCTTATTCTCCTCCTCCCCCAGCAAAATCTTTCCAGTGTCAAACAACTTTCCCCATACCATTTGTCTCCTGGTCAAGTTATATTCCTATTTCACCCTGAGATTTCAACCCTTGATAGCCTTATCCTAACAGCCTCCATTAATTCGCAGCCAGGGCCCAGGCCACCTCTCCCTTTGTGACAGCTGTTTCCAGTTACACACCAACACTCAGTCCCTTCCTTGCTTCTCTTCTCATTCTCCTAACATCTCGATCCTTCTCTTGGTCTATCATCTTCTCTTTCCTTAGTGCAAGCTTCATCTCCTATGTATGTTTACCTGCTCATCTTCTCCACGTACATTCCCCATGGCAGCTGAAAGGTGTCACTAGCACATGAATCAGGTTGCCTGTATAGTGCCCCTGCTCAGTTCTGCACTGAGACAGCTGAGACCTGCAACTCCAACAGGTAGCCTGGGTTTACCCTCCAGTTCTGGAAGGCATCATGCAGTCTCTGCACAAAGTCTATGTTCACTAGCCAGCCAAAAATAGTACCCACGAGGGGATTAACATACATATAACCTGGTCACTGCAATGCCAGACCATTTCTAGAACAAAGAATATTCTTCAAGAATAATCTGAATATGTGCCCGCTATGTTTTTTCAGAAGTTCAAAGTTCGCAAAACTGACAGCTATTTTTGTGGAGCAGAAAAACACACACTACGGGCATAAAGGCCATTCCTTATCAAAGTCCTAATCCCTGTTCCAAAAGTAACAGGGCAATGAGCGCTCTTGAAGAAAAGGTCAGGACTACTATTTTTAAACACTACAGAACTTAAAGCTTCCTTCTCAAATGTTTTAGACGGGACTGTTTATGAACTATTTACATTGGTTAAACTTCCTTCTCTACATAACGCACACATGCAATGTATTTCTCAAAACACAACCAAGGTAAAGTCTAATTGATATTTAATTGGTATTAATTAAAAGGTATTTAATGCCTTAACAGCTACAAATTATAACACAGCTTCACATTTTACCTTCTATACAAATAAATTTGTTTCTCCATTCAATACCATCAGGTCTTGCAATAGCCTTGGCCTCACGAACTGAAATCATTTGATGGCACCAACTAGAGAAAAGGAAAACAATTTGCAAAAAATTTTAACTCTTAGTTCTAAATTCAAAGTATCCGTTTACATAAAAAAAATTGTCAAATTGCAATGTTATAAGCCTGGACAACACAGTATTTTATAATAATGAGTAGTTTAGTTTAACATAATGGGTAGGAAACAAGAAAATTTTTCCACTAACAGAAGTTCAAGTACAAAAAGCATCTCCAAAACAGAACATCACAGGTATCCATGACTAATAAATATTTACAATGGAATAATTTCCTTGACTAACAATGTCAAACTACATTTTCATTGTCACCTACATTTATTTCTAAGTTCAAAAGAAATTACTGAATCAAACCTTTCAGAATTTTCTGCAGAAAGAAAAGGGATGCAAGGAATAAGACAAGTGACATACTGCATTCCATAAAAAAATACTCAATATTATAAAGATACGTAGAAATAACTTGCTCGTAGGCCTTCCTGGTGCAAGGAACCTATTAGTAGAAAGTTTCAACACTTTATATATGCTGAATTTTAGATCTGCAAGTACAACAACCCTCTACCACTTTCTGCAGGCAGCTTTACAATAACAAAACCAGGAAACTACCACATTTAAACAGGAACAGCAGGTAGATTACAGGGCTGTCTTTATGACGTGCCACTATCTTTATGATGCTTGGCACAACAATATGCCAAATGTAATGGAAGCCAAAAAAAACCACTTCCAGTTTTATGTTTTTATCTACCCAGCCACCTTCCAGCTGCTCTTAACTAAAGAGCAGCTCATCCTGCATGCCATCATGTGCTATGTGCACAGTCAGGGGACTGGGCCCAGCCAGCAGGGGTTTATGAAAGGCAGATCCTGAACGACCAACCTGATCTCCTTCTGTGACAACGTGGATAAGGGAAGGACTGTGGATGTAGTCTGCATGGACTTTACTGAAGCCTTTGACACCACTTCCCACAGCATTATCCTGGAGAAACTGGCAGCTGATGGCTTGGACAAGTGCACTGTTCACTGGATAAAAAACTGTCTGGATGGCTGGGCCCAGAGTGGTGGTGAGTGGAGTTACATCCAGCTGGTGTTCAGTCAGCAGTGCTGTTCCCCAGGGCTCAGCACTGGGGCCAGTCCTGTTTCATGTATTTATCAGTGATCTGAACGAGGGGATCAAGTGCACCCTCAGGCAGTTTGCAGATGACACCAAGCTGGGTGGGAGTGTTGATCTGCTGGAGGGCAGGAAGGCTCTGCAGAGGGATCTGGACAGGCTGGATCAATGGGCCAAGGCCAGTGGTGTGAGGTTCAACAAGGCCCAGAGCCGGGTCCTGCCCTTGGGTCACAACAACCCCAGGCAGTGCCACAGGCTGGGGCAGAGTGGCTGGAAAGCTGCCCACAGGAAAAGGACCTGGGGGTGCTGGTGACAGCAGCTAAACATGAGCCAGGGTGTGCCCAGGTGGCCAAGAAGGCCGATGGCATCCTGGCCTGGATCAGCAATAGTGTGGCCAGCAGGACCAGGGCAGAGATTGTCCCCCTTGTGGGCACTGGTGAGGCCTGTTAAATCCTGTTCAGTTTTTAGCCCCTTATTACATGACACACATTGAGGTGCTTATGTGTGTCCAGAGAAGGCCAATGGAAATAGGGAAGAGTCTAGAAAACATGTCCTATGAGGAGCAGCTGATGGAAATGTTTTTTTTTATTATTCTTGAGAAAAGGAAGCTCAAGGAGGACCTCATCCCTCTCTACAACTACAAGAAGGTTGCAGCCAGGTGGGGGTCAATCTCTTCTGCCATGTGTCAAGGAAAAGAAGAAATGGCGTTAAATTACACTAGGGGAGGTTCAGATTAGGTATTAAAAAAAGATTTTTCACTGAAAGAGTGAACAGGCATTGGCATAAGTTGCCTAGGGAAGTGATGGAATCGCCACCTCTGGAAATGTGCAAGAGATATCTGGATGTGGCACTTGGGAATATGCTATAGAGGTGGTTACAGTGGTGCTGCATTGGCAGTTGGAATAGACAATCTTAAATGTCCCTTCTAACCTTGATGATTCTGTAAACCAAGGAGCTACCAAATCAGTGAAACACCTGGATCACCAATACATCACGGTATGTTCTGACTAAATGGGTCTTAGAAATAGCTGGGCAATGTGCTGCCAGCTGTACTGGTCTTATGTACACCTGACAGAGGAGCTGGGCTGGGTACATCAACCACCTGCAGGAAATCTGTAGATATCAACTGTAAATTAAAATACTGTCTATAATTTATCAGTTAAATTTGAAAGAACTCTGTCCTCCCTAGACCACAGATCTGCTGTCATAACTCCATTAAGTCAATGATGACAAGACAGCTAAAAATCCGTGACTGTAATTCTACAAATTATCTTGAATACTACTCATAATTAAAGCCACCTGTGGAAGTCAGTTGTTTGAATAACTGTACTTCCACAGAACATGTACATTTAAAAATATGAATAGGGCTTATTTTTAAAAAATGCAGGACACAGCACATGAAAAGATATAGGATACTTCAGTGTGCATATTTAGATTTCTCTTGATATATTCTTTAGAAAATTAGTAAAGATGATGATCATTTCTAGCATTCAATGTAAACTAAAGCCTCCATTCTAACCCGTCATACTTCCTCTCCTTAATTCCCACAGCAGACTACTTTTGCAATAAACAGAGATAATGTGAAGCATCAAATACTTTCTTATCATGTCTTCTAATAATCAACCATCAACACAGGCTTAATTCAGATGAATTGCTCAAAAAACCCCAAGGACACACATACACAAAAAAAGACAAAAGACAAAAGCCCTGTGCTTAGAGCTTCAAACAAGCTTAAACTGCAGCTCAAGAACACCGGTTGCAAGCAGAAGCTTACAGTTTGCTTCTTCTAAAAGCCTATTTAAAAATCAGAGATCCAGGTCAGTGGAGTGAAAAAAAGACAAAAAAAAAAAAAAGAAAAAAAAAAAGTCACGCAAAGAAGTATTTGATTTAACCAGGCAGTACTGTTTTACTTGAAACAGTAATTCTTCTCTTGAATTCTTTTTTTCCTAGGCTATACTTGATCCCTCAGCAAAAAATAAATGCATTTATAATACACTGGTTAAGCAAAAAGCAACAAAAAAGTGGCATTTCTTCTTATCTAAAAAGCTTTTTATTTAAATTTGAAACTTAAAACTCTTTTATTTAAAATGGAAATTTAGATTTGAAAACTGCTCTTTTATCTGACAGTCTTACAGAACTGTCTTGGTACCAAGACCATACTGAATTAGAAATTAATTACAAATAGCAAATTATTTGTGTGTCAATTTTAGCCACTTTGGCTTGCATATAGTAACTTCATTGTTGCCAACATAAAGCAGATATTCTCCCTCTACACATTTTCAATCCGTAAGTTAACAATGCCATTTAAGCAGCTATTTCAATTATCAGTTATTTCTGTTGTCACTGACTGCATTAGGTATGTGATCTTCATGGCAAAGGCAAGTATTTGAAAGAGACTAGGCATTTTCAGGTGTGTGTATGACTACAGTATCAACAGAATAAAAAGCTTATCTTTTCCAGAGCATTCTTACAAATCAAAGCCACTTGTATAAACACAATAAGATGGGTACAAGTTGCAAACATATTTAATTCAACATAGTATTAAAAATGATCCCTTTATTACCTGACCAATTCTATTGTGAAAAGAGCTGCAAGCAACTTCTCACTGAAATTTTATATTTCGTCATTAAAATGTAAGCAAGCTTTTACTATGTCTGCCAAATACAAATCAGTGAATGATCTTAAACAACTGCTACTTAACTTGCAACAGTAAATTTAAGGGAAGTAATCACAAAGCAATAAATTTGGGGGAGCAATGCCTTGCTTCAAGGTCTTTCTTTGTAAGGAGACAGCCAAATGAAAACCTGCTGCCTTCACTCACAGTTGCAGAATTGAAATCAGACACCTCCTTCAGAGGGGCTGGTAAACATATCTCCAAATACTTGCTTTGGAGAACATCTACAACTTTTCTTGATCACATTCACTACTTAATCAGCATACAATTTTAAATAGTTAAAGTTAGAATGAAGTCATAACCATAGCCAGCTGTATCGTAAGAAGCATTACACAGATTTGAACTCTTATGGCAAGATAATTATACAACCAGAAAGGCAAAACAAGCTTTGCCATATATGGTATTCCAATGCATGCTGCAATTTCCAAATCACATTTCTTTGGGGAGAGAGATGAAGGGGTATAAAAACTACTTCTTATGGACACACTGAAAACCCTAGAGTAGGACTGTGGAAAAATGTACTGTATAAATACATGGCCATAAACAATTTTCTGAAACATCTTATAGTCTAAATAAACAAAACAGTTTAAAAGCATAAGGGAAAATAAATACAGCACAAGGACTTACGCATGAGTGCACAGGATGCAAAGCTCCTGTTTCTTCCTTTGCTGTACTCTTTAAGCCCATCCTGTCCTACATCAAGTAAAATAAACCACAGATTTTAACTGAAATACCTAATGGCCTTTGCTAGAGTGAGGGAGAAGTTTAAAACAATATATCTCCATCTTCTCTTATCTTCCTGACCGTTACATGTAAAATAGATCAGTAGTTAAACATTCTAGGCAGCTGGCTTCAATAACTTACTCTGTTCAAAATTATGATCTTCACACACGATCTGATCATTCTTGATTGCATGCTGTCCATTCAGCAAAACAGTTCCGGTGTATCAAATCTGGTAGTGCATCCTACTATACAGATAGGCGCCTACAAAAATTACTTTACCAAAAATTGAAGTCACACTCTCTGTAGCAATCTTCTCATCAAACATGTGACAGTCCAATAGGGAAAGTTCAATGGCCCAGTACAGATCATATAAATATAGCCTCATTTAACAGTCATAGTGTCTGAAATAGAATTTCAAAATTTCGATGCCTAAAGGAACTAGTAAATGTTTCACAAACAAACACTGAAAAAACTACGTATCACAGCAAAGAAAATAATTCAACATACTCTAGAGTAAAACACTAGTTCCTCCACGAAGGGCAGAACTAAGACAGCCCTCTGTTGTGTGTATTCGCAAGCTGAACACGAGTCAGCAGTGCCCTGGCAGCCAGGAGGGCCAACCCTGTCCTGGGGGCATCAGGCACAGCATCAGCCGGGCAAGGGAGGGGATTGTCCTGCTCTGCTCTGAGCTGGGGCGGCCTCAACTCGAGTGCTGGAGGCAGCTCTGGGTGCCACAGTATAAGAAAAACATAAAGCTGTTGGAGCGTGTCCAAAGCCACAAGGATCATGAAGGACCTTGAGAGGAAGCCGTATGAGGAGTGACTGAGGTCACTTGGTCTGTTCAGCCTGGAGAAGAGGAGACTGAGGGGAGACCTCACTGCAGTCTGCAACTTCCTTGTGAGGGGAAGAGGAGGGGCAGACACTGATCTTTTCACTCTCGTGACAGGACTTAAGGTAACTCCCTTGAGTCAGGGGAGGTTTAGGTTGGATATTAGGAAAATATTTTTCACCCAGAGGGTTGTTGGGCACTGAACAGGCTACCCTGGGAAGTAGTCACAGCACCAGTCTGACAGAGTTCAAGAAGTACTTGGACAATGCTTTCAGGCACATGATGTGAATCTTAGGGATGATCCCATTGCAGGGCCAGAAGTTGGACTTCAGTGATTTTGATGGGTCCCTTCCAACCCAGCAGCATATTCTATGACTCTGTGATTCTATATATTTAATTCTTACCCTCATTCTTATTTGTACCATTGTTTCCATCAGCAACTTCAAAGCAAAGATAACAGATGCTATGGCTAGCATGACACTACTTTTGCTTTCACTGGCTGGCTATCACACACACAAAACCTTTTAAGCACCATGTTCATGTTCCTCCCGATGGTGCACTAATTTGTCTTCTCCAGTCAATGAAACTATATGGAATTTTACTACCAACCCTATTCCTTTCAAACAGGATTTATAGTTGCTATATTGAATAGAAGGAATCAAAGCTTCACATCTTCTAAACCACTAAGATGAGCTTATTACTTATTCAAATTCTGTGGATTAATATTTGAAGAAGACTATTAGCAAATCTCCAAGGGATACATAGATAAACAGTACACCTGACTAAATTTTACTTCTGTAGCAGAAAGAGTTAAAAATACTATCAGGTGCTACATTAAGTGCATCATTTCCTCAAATGACTTTTCAGCTATGGAGTAGCATTTTCAACCCAGGAATTCCAATGGCTATTTTACTGGTATTTTTTTCTTTTTTTTGTTAACAGAGTATCACCAGTGAAATGCCTAAATACTTGATGGATACTGAACACTAGAAGAACACACCAGATATTCTTTTTATTCAGTTGTTTTTTGAAACATTTTCTTCCCTTAATATCAGCAACTATCCTATCTTCACTATCTACTTTTTCAAGCTTTGTTTTACCCAGAAGCTCCTCCATGTGTCTATGAATAAATTTAGGTAGTATTTTTTTCCTGATTTATAACCATCACAAAAATAGTATTTAGGGACTGCCATCAGTTCAAACACTGATATTGCAGAACTTTTGGTCTGCATATGTCTTAGCATATCCTGTCTAACAGCAGACAAAAATGAGGTCGTTCTGGACCAGCCACCAACTTAGGCAGAAATCTGATCTTGACTATGCTCACAAGCACCCAAACACAGGAAAGTCAAACTAGATATTCTTCCTGCAATTAGACAAGATCATCTCTGCTACTTCACACAGGCAAACCATAAAATTCCTTAGTGGAAAAAATATTTACTTTCATATATGAGAAGATTAGGAGCTTGTTGTACAGTTAAGTAGTAAAAGATTCATGTAGTGTCCCACATAAATTAAGAACCTAAGGTTCTCCAGCAGTGTCTTCTCATTTGCCTCTTTGGCAAACATCACCTTGTCAGCTGAAAAGACAGGTACTCAGGAGAAACATTTAAGACAAAAGACCACTCTCTTATCTGCAGAGATTATTGAAAGAAAATCTCTTACGTGAAAACCTCTCAGTCAGGCTTAAGCATGCACAAAAATGCAGTTGGTTCATGCATTATGACAGGCCATAGAGATTTACCTTACGTATTTCACATGATGCATGCCAGAAATGCTTGAATGATTTCAGGGTTTTTCACTTCTTATATTTAAGTAAAATATGAACACTTCCAAAATTATGAGTATCCAATTGTATGTTTTGTTTTCCTTCCAAGAAATGGAGATGATGCACATACACTAGACAGCAAATATGCATGAACCAACTGCCTCAGAAGTTATTCAGAACATCTTTAAGCTGATTGAGATACAACCATTTGATATTTTATATGAAGAAGCATTTTTTCTAAGAAATTCAGAAATACATGAGTAAGAATTTGGCAAAACAGTTGTAACTTAAGGCTACCTTGGATGCCCTCACAACTTCAGCTTCTCCTCTTATATAACGAAGTCCAGATGCCAAAATTAAACTCAGATTCTAGCAAACCAATAATGTGAGTGAAACAACTATACATGGGAAAATTCTTCACTAGGTGAGGCCTGTACAGATTTACATTCTGGTCGAAGTAAGGAGCCACCCGGACAGTTACCTCTATTGACTCAGGGTGACAAAAGACAAGCACAGCCCTTAAGGTCCAAATAATTCATATCACAGTTGATACCTTAAGTGACAACTAAGAACAGATCTTTCTCACACATGGATAGGCAGTTATAGAATAGTGTAACTGTAAAACAAAATCCAGCAATTTTAAAAGGACAAAACTCTCTTTTGGCAGCTATTTTACAGGAAATAATGCCTAGCTAAGCAGAAGATATCAGACAATTTACCGGCATTCCTGTTGTCATTTAGCCTTTCCACTCATTTCCTCTCTCTCTGTTACCACTCCTGCATTGCTGCTTTTCTTTCTTTTCAAGGGTTAGAAAGTGTTGCTATATTGAACAGAAGGAATCAAAGTTTCATGTCTTCTAAACCACTAAGATGAGCTTATTACTTACTCAAATTCTGTGGCATAATATTTGAAGAAGCCTATTAGCAAATCTCCAAGGCTCGATCCATTTTTTGAGATGTAGGGAGGAATGGTACGTGGAGCTTGATGAACAAGATGCAACTGCATAGTAGGATCAAAACATTCCTGTCAAAATAAAATCAGAGTGTATATATATATATACACACAGAGAGAGCCTTAACCCAGATGCATGTATTTTTTCACAATAAGAAAGCTGCCTATTGTTTGCTTATTGGAAGTTCAAGGACAACTTACAAACCAAGGACTGTTTCTCTTCTGCCCCACTGAATACTAGTTACTCCCCCTAAACTCAGTTAGAATCACCTTGCACAGGAGCATACAAGACTATCTCTTGACTTCTGTTTACTAAAGAATTTTAACATGGGAGAATCTTTGAACTGGACTTGCATCTAAAACCACAAGAGCAAAAGCTGAGTAAGGTAGCCTGCACTGAGCTGACTGCAGTTCAGCTGAGAAAAATGTAGGTGAAGTTAATGCACCTATTGTCAATTTCCCATACCTGAACTGAAGTACAGAAACAATCCAGAGGGAAGGCCTGACATTTCTCCCTAGCACGGAGTGAAAAACTGCATATGAAACCCACTGGCCATAAAATGAACCTGCATCCAGCCACATAACACAAAGACTATAGGTATCACTTCCTCTAGCCAAGAATGAAAAAAAAAACCCCAGCTGTGAAGTTATACAAAACACCTGAATACATAGAATGCTGTAGTTCAGCTGAAGGATGCTTTTCTGTGGGGGAAGAGGGTGGGTATGATGGGGTAAGAAAAAATCAGGTTTGCTAGGAAAAGAAGGCACTATTGCCAGCTTAAAAAGGAATCTATACAAGACTAAATAAACATAGTTTTAGAACTGCCCAGATGTTTCAGTGTTCATCGCATCCTTTAGGTTCTTCTGATAGACTGGGGTACATAGAAGAAAACATATCTCCTCTTGCTACAGAAACAATTTTTATAACTTGCTAATATCTGGTTTTAACACCATTTTACAGCAATGTTGTGTATTTTACTGAAAATGAACTCAAGATACACAGGAGCAAACTTTACATTCACATAAAGAAACACATTTATGTAAATTTAGGAACCCGTTCACTCATTACTGTATCTCCTTTCCCCTCTCCACCCATTCATTTGTTATTTTTAAGAGTAGTATCAGGCGTGATTCAAACTTTATAGTACTAGAATAGCACTAGAAGCACTACACAGTGTGGTATTATTTCCATGTCCACAGCTGGCACTGCTTCCTCTGAGAAAAGTACTGTTAAGTGATAAAACCAGTAGGACTGGAAAGTTCGAGACTCCCATCCTCTTCTGCCAGCTCCAGCAAAACTTCCTGGAACCTTGTGCAACATCTTTTGGAGAAAAAAAAGCCATTCTTCTAGAGATAAAAAATTTCAATCGTTGATCTCATATGATATAATGCTATATATAAAACATTATTTTAATTAGCAAAGCTCAGAATTTAACAGCTTATAGTTCATCAGAAGACACCAAAACAATGGAAACAAAGACATAAAAAGAAAATATGCAGTATACAAAGATCTAGACAGGGAACAGCTGATCCTATGCCACACAGTAAATACAGTTTTAACCCTAGAGCCAATGAGAAAGGTACTACAGTGGAAGTCTCTCCTTGCCCATCCCCACAGAAAACTAAGGAAGAGTCAGAACAATTGAATTTAGAATAAGCAGTATGCCAGCTGATGAACAAACATGCAAGGGAGGAGGGGAAAAGAAGAAGAAAATGGGCCACTGACCTACAAAAATACAGAACAGAAGTGCAATGAAATTACAACAGAGGTCTACTAAGACTGGTAAGTAAATGTTTGGAGCCAGTAGAAAAGGAGAACAAGATAAATTTTTTTACACTTTGAATATTTAAATGCCTGAGAACTTCTCAACTGCAAGAAAATTCTGCCACCACAGTGAGGTTGATATTCTCAGCAGCTAAAAAGTTAGACTTTATTATTTTTCATAAAAACAAGCTTATTTTTTTACTGGCAGGCAATAAGATACCAGAAATCAAACGTTTTCTTACTAAGAAAGAGTAAGAGTTTTTCTTACTTTGCTTTCAAGAAAATACACACATATTATTCTAGACACTTGCTCTAGAAAAAAACACAAGTTACAGTCTATAGCAGCTAACCATTATAACTCTCAACCACCTAGTTTAAGAGACACATAAATAATTCTCATTTCCACTTGGTTTAGTGGTTATGTCACTGAAAATTGCTCTTAAGAAGACAACTAAGTACTGAAAAATAGAAGGCATAACTGATATTACTTTCCTGGAAGAAAATAAAGCAATGTATTGATCACGTTTGTGATACTGTAAGTAGATTTTTTAAGCTCTGTCGGTTGCTGATCACCCCACAGAGAAGGCAAAACCCTGTGTTTCATCTTTCTGAAATACAGAAAATTTGTTACGTAAGAGGTTGCCGTTACAATATTCAAAAGTTTTACATGTAAAACCAAACTAATTGCTACTTAAAATTGGCAAGATTTAGTAAAGACTTCTCTCAAGATATACCAATATTCAGTAATCAACAATGTAATTTAAGGTCATTTCTTAAGAAAGCAATCATTCAGTGTCCAGTGAAGAAGAGGTCAGACCAGCCATGGGATACTTAGACATGTTTTTCTGCTTTGCCACAGACAGCCCATGATAATCTCTTAGCTTCAACTCATCTCCATTCACCTGTTGTAAAACAAGGATAACAGTATTTTCCTTCCTGCTGGAGGGACTCAGGGAGTAACTAGATAAACAAAACAAGGTATAGCTTACAGATTCTGCACATCAGTGGGGTTGCTAAAAAAATACTGAATTTTTTATCCATTTCAAAGTATGTTTTCTTCTCTTAACTTGCTCTAGAAGGCAAAAGATTCAGCTTCTATTAAAACTAGTCCATATTTCGCTTACTGTGTCTTTGCCTCAAGCCGTCTTAAGAGATGGAAATTAGATTCAGGATCTGACTGAGCAACAAATATAAATAAGCTCTCCATTATTTTAAGATATGCCAGAAAAGGGACCCCAAAGTCTTTTTCCTTTTTTGCTAGATCTCTAATCTTTACCTTGATTGGTTGATTTCTCAAGAAATACCAGTATTCAGCAACATGCTTCATGTTCAAGCTACATAATGCTTTTAAGTATGCTCATTCCACCTTACACACTGGAAAGGAACACAAGTGTGCATCAAAATAAAATTTATATTTTAATATCTTGATGTATAGTGAGTTTAACTCTGAATGTACAAGATTCTTTATTAAAAAAAAAATTAGTAGTAATGACAGCATAATGTCTTGTCATTTTTGTATATTCACACAAATAAAATACCCTTTTCCCCAGTCCTATAAATGAATATTTAACTCATGTTTGTATTTTTTAAAAGTGCAACTCAGTGTGAAGAAAACTGTGTCTTTCCAAGGGCTGACTCCCATGTTAAGCACCATCCCACCTTCTGCCCCACCTGTTGCAAGACATGACATGAATCTGAGGCAGCAGAAACAAAAATGTGCTCATGCTAGAGTCCTTGAAGTTCACCATCCCAAGCACTCATGGAAACCTAATTCCATCTTGACTTCAGCTAATACACCAGACTTCTTGAACATTAGAGAGTCAGGCACAAGTTTCCTTCTGAGTGCCAGTGACAGCAATGCTCACCAGCCATAATGGCTTAAGCCACCACAGGTTCTTTAGAGCTCATCCATGAAGTCTTGACTTGGAAGCACATACTGTGTAGACTTCAAAACGGATGAACACACTTTGTGGGCTATTGTCATCTACCTTATCTGGATAGGGGGCAAGAGAAGCCCCAGAATACAACCCCACGTCTGATGGTCTGACACTCCCTCTAAACTAGCAGTTGCAAAACACATCAGCTTTGTGCCAGCTGGAAACTCCCCCATGGCAACAGAATACAGAAGTGGGCAAATCTGGTGGCTCTCCAGGACTTCCCACCCTTCACATTTGCAGTAGGGATATACTGAGACACAGAATCTGTCTTTTGTTTCCTCCTCAATGTAAGCATGTCTCTCCTATATGGTACCAACAATTTAAGACAAGCAGTTTCCTCCAGATCACAGACCTATTTTCAGGCTGCAGATTTGATTTTGAAAAACTGTGGGTAGGTGTATGTAGGGGAGATGCAGTATGTCTGCATAATTTTAGTATGGAGACACAACTCTGACCAGCTACAACCACAAGAAAGAGATATGGTTTCTTTTGATACTGAAATTTGCCTGTGCTTTTTCACTATTATTGCAAGCCACAAGACCAAAATTGTTTCACTGTATTTTTCATTTTAAATTCCTTTGAAATATCAGTATTCAGAAATTTTAAGTTTCACAATTTTTAAATATTTAATTATATTCCTAATGGAGACAGTAGACCAAAAACATACTTGCAATTTGGTTTTGTAGTAAGTATGTATAAAATATTCTTTTAATTTTGTTAGCAATCCTAGAATATTTAGTCCATTCTCCAAATATAAGATAACTAACAAGAACAACCAAACCAAATATTATCTGTATCAGAACACGGCAACAATGCAATTCTTACAGCACTGCACACCTGCAAGTGATTTACCTTTTTCACACAACACAAGATAAAACTTTGCATTTAGATTCATTAGATTTTTCAGCTTAAGGTGCTGTACATGTTTGCTTCAATGATTGAAGGCATTAACATTTGTATAGTGTTCTGAAGGCCTTTACACAGCTCAAACACTGCAAATATAAATGTCTGCATTATAAATACAGAGGAGTCAAAAGTTGCCAGTTCTTAACACTTTTCTCTAAATAACATGCTACACAAAGCTTAGAACACTACAGCACACAAGCTTTAAGGAAATGTAATTAGCAAATCCAGCAATCCAAAAACCTATCATATATACACCTAAGTGTACAAGAAATGAAAGATAGTTTCAAAGGCTTTTCAGCACTCCCAATGAACAAACTAGAAGGTATAGAGTACCATAAAAAAATCAGAGGAAAAGATAAAGACCATAAAAATGTAACACAGGTATCCCTAAGCAGATTTACAACACAGAAATAAAAGTGCAGTGAATTGTTGCTCAACGCTTTCTTCTGCATCTCAATTACCTTAATTACCCAAAATGGCTGACACCACAGTATTTTCTCCCTGATGTTCAGCATCACTAAATATTCCCATTTCAGCATTATGGGAAATACAGGCAAAAGGCAGAACAGTTTTCTGATACTAGCTTGGCACAATTGTCAGCAACCAATAAAAAACCCCCCATGTGTAGACAGGAACACCAAACTATGTCAACTATGAATAAAGAAAAATTTTAACTGACACATATGAAGACAGGTAAAGATAAAGGAACCAAGGAATTTTTGTAAATAAATCACAGCATAGAACTATTCAGCAATAGCACTTTTGTGCACAGACAAATATTCAGGAGGGTAGTTCTTAGTTCTAGATAATTTTTCTTAGATTAAATCTCACTAATAACACTCCTAATCCTGGCTGGACCAAAGCATATTGATTCACTGAGTTCTACCAGAAATGAACAGAGTATGATCTCACTACAATAGCAAAGCCACAAAAAGGTGTTTTCTTGTTGGACTGAAGTCAAATCTTGTGATGTCTCAAGTTTCCTTAGTAAACATGTAGCACTCTGTGCACACAAAAATATCAGGCAACTCAACAGCTGTGGGAGGGTACGGAATTCTGGAGCACCAGAGCTGGATGAAAAAGCTCTACTTAACACATGACGAAATAAGAGCCAGAAAGTTACAGTTGACACTGGGATATTTCCAGGCCGGCATAAAGAGAATTAGGTCAGTGGTTTTCATCAGCATTTTCTTCTAACTGTGTGTCAAATCTTCTCATACATAACAGCATTTTCATTAAAGAAATTATCAAAAGCAGCAAAAAATCTCTTTCACACTTAGGTCTTGCATATCAATGATGTGATCTACAGACTGTTAAATCAACTTAATCCATTAGAGATAGTTAAGAATTCATATATTTAGATAAGCAGGGTCACACATATATATGATGTAGTAAATCCGTAAGAAACACTTACTGGGTAATTTTTCTGGAGGGATGGAAGGACGGGTTCAGGTAAGGCTACAAAAAACAAGTTTAAAGTTGCTGTGATTCATGTAATTCACAGGAAGCAGTATCATATCAACTACATCAAAGAGTTGCATTGAAATTCTATTTTAAAAACATTTATCAAGAACTTCACTTCCATGTATTCTGTAAAATAAGTTATTCAGCAAACATTTCTATTACTGTATTTCGTACTATACAGTACTACAGGAACTTTATTCAGCTAATGAAAGGTCTTACCAAGATACTACTATATGTAAAAGGCATGAAAAATTCTACAGCAGCTGCGTACAGCTTTATTTCTGAAATTCATATTAATTCATGGCTATAGGAAAATAATCTAGATTCCCTAAATGAAAAATCAGAGCTTCACTCATCTTTTTTTCCTTACATTTAATATGATTCTATGAACAAGTCTACAGTTACTGCAAGAGAACACATTTTTCAGCTGGCAAATATTATATACTGGATCTCCAAATGTAACCTATTAAAGAAATGCCCAACACACTTAGTAGGCATTGCTAGCAAAATCCCTATAAAATACATAAATACAGTCTAATAGTGTTAGCTGGTCTGCTAAATGGCAAACGTTATGAAGATCATGCAGTCATTAACAATACTAACAAACAAGAAGTTATCTAAACATTGGTCACTTTTATGAAAATCATAGATTGGGAGTGCATCTATTGAACTATATAAATTAGAGACAAAAAAAAGTCACCCAGATTAGGTGGTCCTGTAGATAGACCAAAATCCAAAATCCTACTCAAGCAGCTACAGAATTGTCAGAGCACTCCTCAAACTAAAGTTTTAACATCATGTCTTCAGCATGGCTTAAGAAATTGGTCTACATCATTCACTAGGGAAAATAATAAATAAATTGAGTACATAGGTCTTGGACTTGGGACTTAGTTCACCTTTCAACAAGGCCTTACTGGTGAAGAGATGTTACAGAATCCTTTTTCCATAGGGACTAAGAATCAGAACAGGAGAATTCTCAGAATGTGCTTGGGGAATCTTCAAAGAGTAGAATATACTATCAGGACTGCTAAGAAAATTATCACAGCTGCTTCAATAACATTTTTTTTTGTGGGTGTTCATATTTCTGCAACATCTTAGATGCTTTCCAGTTCTCTACCACACTAAATTAAAAGGCAACAAAATCTGAGCAATACAAAGAAACAAGGTATTTTATCTAGGTGTGTATGCTTTACTGAGCTTTACTAAGAGGATGGATGGGAGGGGAAAAATTACCACTTACCACTAGCATTTGCCCTATGAGTTTCCTTTTCTTACTGTACAAGTTAGACATATTATCTGGAAGAATGTTCATGTACAAGACACTGATGTATCTACAAAATAAACTCAAGCCACACTAAACTTGGGTCCAAAGACATTCACATGAGTGTAAGAATATATAAATGATTTAAGTAATATAGAAAAGAAATTTGCCTAGTGAAGGTAGGGACACTAGTACAAAAGAAAGGTGTTCTTTTTCTCCCTCCACAGTATCATCAACAAAAGCACTATTAGAAGTCCTAGGGCGCAGGCTACTTTAAGGACCATCACATGCATATAGCAGGGAAAAAAAAGCTTAAAATTTGCATGAATAAAACATCAGAACCTAAAAATCAGGTGCTTAGATGCATGTACAGTGTACAGGGCCACATGTCAGGCACTATTTTTTTGTGCCCTTTTTTTTTTTTCCCCCTACAGAAAAGGCTGAGGAAGCACAGGTAGAAGGCTCCTTTTTGGTTTGTGGACTGCTGATCTTCCCAAGACAGTTGACTGATCACAGTTTTGCATGAAAAGGATCATTTGAACCTTTTTTTCCCCCTTTCCTAGACAGCTGTGGCAGCTGCCACAGACGACTACAGCAGGTGTCCCTATGCATTTTTGTGAACTAGCACTTGAGTTTATTTTATAGCTACACAGTGTCCTGCAGGGTGGGACATTTTTTTCATTTGCCATTTTTTTTCCCCAAACCTTTTTAAAGCTGGTAACTGCCTCCAAAGAAGAGGTCAACTTGTTAAAGACAAAGGCAACACTAAGGAAATGGAGTAAACTCACTTTACTTTTAAATATTTCTGTGCAGAAGATGACTGCTGCTTGTTTTATTTTATTAAAGAGGAAAACTACACAAATATGAACTTAAAAGGGATAGTTCAACATGTAAAAAATACTTACTCTGCAAATAGTGCAAAACCATCAATGCAAGACTATAGCTGTTTAAAGTACCACGACTGGCATCATTTATTTCATGAAAACTTGCCCACATCTTAACAACAAGTACTAATGGACGAACTCGATTCTCAACTGCAAATAAAATAAACACATCTCAAAAAAAGTACATTCAACTAGACAGCAATTAATCAATATTTACTCTTACTTGATCAACATGGTAGTTTTGTATCCTAAGGTTACGTTTTGCAGGCATTTTATAGAATTTACTTAGTTATTCTACAATTACTATCCATCCTATAAAAATCAAGACAAAATATTTGCATTTGAAAACAGCCTTTTGAGTAGAAAGATCCACAGACACATTACAAGAGGTATACCAAGAAATTTGCCAAGCGTCACTTTCTACTTCTAAGGTCTCTTCAGTCCATTGGACTAATTTTCCCTGAATTAACTTGCTGCCAGGACAGACCCTATGTTATTTTTTTATTTAGGCTATACAAACTTTGAAGGCAGGGAAAAGAATTCTTGTGGTTTGAGGACACAGCTGAATCTGAAGTTTACATCAGGATACATGGCAGCAGTAACCTCCGCATACAAAAAATTTTAAATTTGCCTTGTCCTCAATAGCTTTTTAAGTAGATGACATACTAGATACAACATCTCTTTAAATCAATACATATGCATTTCATGAGGAAAGACAAACTCAGCCATATTCCAGGTATGATCTTCTGAATTTCTGGAGAATATAGATAACCTTCTAATTAAGGTACTAATCTGTTGTAGGTAGACATCACTCACCACAAACTCCTGAGACTCTGCAGCATACTTTATTATTTGCAGGTATGCAGAAGCAGATCATCAATTCAGTCAAGTGCCTTACAACAGCCTTAAAAGCTTATCCATTCCGGAGTATCTTTTCTAACCTGACATCACTATACAAAGTTTTGTATTCTCATCGTCAGGACATGAGGACAAAACATATCCTACAACTGCACCAGTAGCGGTGGTCTCTGTTATTCTGTAAAACTATCAACCATTATTTTCTCACAGCTTGTTCAGAGTGTAAGATTCAGCACACATGCCCGTGTAAGTGGTACTCTTCTCAGAATGAATGTCTGACTAGATCTGGAAGACCTTTTGGAAACAACCTAACTCCTTGTCACTAATCACCTTATTCCTGACATTGTCCACCAGTGGTTGAACTAAAAAATAAAACTTAGTACACTAATTGCGGGATGCCAAAAAAGTATTGTACAGACACCACATGAAGATGCATTAATCGGAATAGAATTTTTTCATGAGAGAAAAATGCAAATAGGTTCCACTTTCAAACATAGCTATTTTGTGTCACAGTAGAAAAGATCTTTTTTTAGTTGACCTCATTTTGAGATATTAAATTCTGTCTGCTGGTGCCTGCAATTTGTATATAACAAAGTTAGTGTGCAATATGGCCAGTAAACTTTGTCTGATATTCTGACACAAGCTACCCCTCAAGAAAATGCTCAGTAATGTTATTTGCACAAAGCTAAAAGGTCCAGCTTCCATTAACTGAAAAATATTTAGCAAAAATTGCTGATTAATCACAGACATGCCCCCTTCAACCAACCTCTGGTAACATAACAGCACAGACTTCGCCTTTCAGCTCTGCCTAATCTACCTACATTTTTGGTGGACATTTTGTTTCATCTTGCCTCATCATCCCCAACGTTTTCTAGAGCACTCATGCACCAACACAGAGTAGTTAACTTCAAAACAGACTGAAGAGCATCCATAGAAATATTTGGAGTTTCAGCTTTTTTTTCATGTTCACTAAGATAATTAGTCCCTTGTTTGCCTGAGCATCTAATTTGTTCTAATGAAAAACAGACCAATACATCTTCCACATTAGAGGTAATTTGATAATTTTTTCCCCCATGCAGGTTGAAGCCCTTCAGCTACACATTTAAGTGAACAGGATAACACATATAAGGCTATCCACTCTTGCTGATATGACTTATAGAAGTATGGAAAGAGACAGTCTGATAAAAGCTTCCCTTTAGTTTCGTTTGCCTTACATCACCTGAGTTCTCTGGTCCAAGGAAGACAAGACAGACAAGCTGCATTCCTAGTACAGTTTGACTATTTAGGAAGGTCCAGAACATTGAGAAGATAGCATTTTCAATCACAAGTCTCCCTTTGCTACTAACTCACCCTTTGACCTCAAGAAAATATTGTTTAGCCTTCATCAGGAAACATGAAGTTAATTTTGCTGGCCTTAAAGTGAGCACCACAGCAAAACAGAAGAAAAGGTGGGACACTAGGTCTGCTTCCACCACTCTTTTCACACCTAGACTTGTCTGCCCTACAGAGATTTTCTGAGAAGAATAAAGACAATCTGTGACAGAAGCTACAAACAAATATATCAACATTAGACTCGGTGAAGTGACTGCTCATTCACAGTCATAAATGACAATGATTACTTCCTAGTATTTTCAAACATGGAAGCAAATCCTTTTCCAGTCATACACCTTCCTGAATGTATGAAGAAATGACAGTTAACCATCTGATCCAGGACAAGTTGTGAACTCTCCTAGTAACATGAGTATGGAACACAAACTACTCTGAAATATTAGTAAAAATTAACTAGTGAAGGTAACTTCTATTGGCAACTGCCTACCCTAAATAGAAAGAAATTCCTTTATGCAAGAACTGAAGAAGGTGGTAAAGGAACAAATGCAAATGCCCTAGAAGAAATAGCCTGAGGCACACTCCCTTATGTACTTATCTGCCAAATGACATTGCAATGCTAAGAAAGAAAACCTTAGTTTACCATTAAGAGTGCCGTTCTTGTTACTTTCCTTTCACAAAGCTGTTTCACAATCCCTCCCTAAAATGCAAACTCCTGAGCAGATGCAAACCAATTTTGATTTGGGATTAGTATAAATACTGAAGCAGTATTTTGGATTTTCCAAGGAAAGACTCTACAACAGCATACAGACACAGCTGGCTATCAGCCATCCATACTGTCATTGGCTGTAAGGAAATAAAAGAAACTGGGTATTATACCACTAGATAACCATTACTATTGTGACCTTGCTATCTACAGAATACCTGAAGTAGCCCTTGTAGTAGATATGTGGACCTTAATACGAAGAATCTTTGTTAACTTCTGAATATGATAATATTCAATTAAAAACATACCTAGCTGTTTTCTCCATGTATTTAGAATAAGCAACAAGAACTTATCTTAAAGCTACTTAATGTAGCTAAATACGTAATTATATATATAAAATAACGTATTAAATTTTCATAGTATATCAATACCAAAATACAAACTCAAAAAGCAAAGGTTAAAGAAATAAGAAAATACAATAAAAACTTACTGAATGCATAGGTTCTCAGAAGGAATGTATTTCTTAAACCTACAACATTGTTTACGTTCAAGTCGAAATCCACATTGCTATTAGGGAGGAAAAAAAAAATCAAGCATCATGGTATTCAATTTCTGAATGTTTAATACTTACTTTGTGACAGATACGGAGAAATGTAATTTTAATATAAAGCCCTAGAAACTTTCTTCAGAGCTTTTAATGTGGTGATTCCTATGGTTTTGTTTATAGCACCTGAGCCACTTAAGAGACTTGAACTCCTTTGTTATAAAAATGTAATTGTTGTTTTACATGAATACATATAGATACAAATTTAGACTTGAGGACAACTTAAGATATCTTTCTTAATTTTTACCAAATCTTTCTCCCACCTACACTTGCGCTACATTATTTACTACAGATAACTTTTGATACCAGGAAGGATTCTCTGAGGTATTAGCTTAGGAAATTATGCCAATAAACTGAGAAGGAGAACTGGAAGAGGTTAGAAGGTAAGAGCCATTTATGCAATGACAGTAAGAGAGAATCAGTTCTTTGGAATAAAACCAATTCTGAGTAAATACAGCATGTTTTGCAATAAAATAGTTTCGATAATTTTCACTGTGTTAAGATTAAATAAGGCAAACAAGTACTAACTGCTTTATTTACAACACAACCTGCCCCCAAGTTTGAATTTCCAACTACATATAGATTCTAACTACTCACAGAACTCAAGAAATGGTATGGTGTTCATGGCCAATAAGCCATATCAACACTAACTCACAACAGGAAGAGCATATTATTAGACAAAGAAGTAGCTATCTGTGATATACAGCTATTTCCATTTTACATGCACGAGTTTCATTCACACTGCATTTGTTCGCCCAAATACTTCTTTGGATTTTCTTGACTATATAAGGGGAATATGGACCTGAAATTCACTAAATTTCACAAAAGACAATAATTTGAGGCCTACAAGAAATTTTTTACATATTTTGAACATTTTACATTTTTCACATCTTTTAAGCATTTTTTACATTAAAACATTCTTTGCATCAAAACCACTGCATAATTTTAAACCTGAGTTAGTATCAAGCATGACCTTTTATATGTTTTAAGAATATAGTACATAACAGTACAGGAAATAAACAAGCTTCAGCTACTACTTCACAGTTGTAAATATAAGCATGAACACCCATAAGAATATTAACTGCACGTGCAACCATAATAAAAAATGTCAGATTGCATGTGTAATTCCAATTAATCAAAACTGACAAGAAGACTATTCACTATTCAGAACTTGCTGACTGAAGCAAGTTCTATTGCAGTTATTTTGTACTTCACTATGCACGTGTAACAGCTGTTGCAGTAGTGGCAAGTAAAAAAGGTTTTGTACTGCTTGGACTCAAGTTCCACTAAAAACTGCTAAAGGAGAGGAAAAGAGTCAACTGCACATCAACTGTAGCAGAAGAAGAAGTTTCAGTATCTCCTGTAGTGTAAAGATCTTGATAATTGACCAAAGGCTTGCTGAGAAGCAGAGCCGGCATTAGAATAATTTCCTGGGAAAGACTACCAAGAAAGAAGATGGTAAGTCTTTAAGTGCAGTGGATCTTCTCTTACTTTTACAGCACTATAAACCTCCAAGTTTTACCATTATAAAAGAGAACAAATACAAACTGAATGCTTTCTCATTCACCGAATCAAAGTAAGGGGAAACAGCCATTTTCAGGTATATACGGACCACTGGTAACACACTAGAATGTGCATCTCCAGATACAGAGATAACACCCACTGAATTCCACCACCTTCTCCCAGCAGCTGGGCATCAAAAAACTAGCTTTCACAGGAAGCTTGTAATGTTTAGTTTCCAATTTTGGCAAAGACAGGCTTATTGCCCTGGGCAGAGGACATCCAATCCATTTTTCAAGACCTCTGTGAAAAAATGCATGAGTATGCATTTTTTGTACATCTGAGCCTACAAAAGACAAGAGGCCAGTAAGAGACTGGAAAGAGACAAATGCTTAAATAAAAAGACAAAACATGGATGGAGGCGACAGGTTATGTAAGAGAAAGATAACTGTAAAGACAGAAAACAAAACAAAAACAAACTACAATAAAAAAAATCTCAACCCAAAATCATGACATTCTCTGCCACTCCTCTCTTCCACAAAAACAATACAGAAAACCAGATGGTGAACAATACTGGTTTTTACCCTGCAAAAATATAATCTGCTGCTTCTAGTCTTAGAAGATCATACTTTGTATCATACTTTTAGTGGGAAATAAAGAGTTATTTAAATCCTATCTGTAAGGTATATAATTATCATGACTTATTTTTTGAAAGTGACTGTACTATGGACTGTAAGCACTCACGAAAAGACTTCAGTCTTCTCACACAATCTCTTCCATCCAGTTCCATATTTAAGGTTTCTTTTTAAAGTTTATTTTCTCATTTTAAATTGGGAAAAAATAGTCTTTCTATAATCCCATAACTCGTTCAATATTTGCACCAGGAATTTATAATTTCATTTATATACGAAAAGACTAGCATTGTTATATGTAGCTAATCCATATAACCCAAATTTTAGCTTGACAAGTACCATAATTTCAGAAAGCATGGAAGAAACAACCTTCTGTACTGTTTGAATAGAAAGTAAAAAACATTCAAAGTTTTAAAAGGTAGGCAACTATACTCAAGTAAATATAGGACTGGGTGTAAATGAAGAAAAAAGTACAAAGCAAAAACCCCAACAAGTGTATATAATCTCGGATGAAACAAAAGGTTACACTGATGATACAGACTAGTTCAAATTGTAAATATGACAGATTCAGTTTTATCAGGGCAAGAACCTAGGCATTATAAAGATATATTGTGATAAAAACATGTTGTCATATGCTTTCACAGGGAGAGGCCAGAAAACTAGACTTCCTTGTTTTTAAAAGACAGAGACAGGGTTGCAAAATTTTAGAACCATATACACAGGCTAAGACAGCTACATTAAAGTTGTTCAAAGTCCAATTGACAAAGAAGAATGAAACTATGTTACTATAGGAAACTGATACATAGCAGTGTTACAAAACTAAGCCAATGAACACAGGAAGATATGAACATTGCTCAAACTGTCAACACATTTTAGTGTTTGCATGGCTTTTTCTTCTGTCAGATACTTTCATCACACACTATAAGAAATACATCACTCTCTGTCCTAATACGTCCCTCTAAATTATTTTCATGTCTTCATAATTAATATACAATGAATACAAGGAAACATCATCACAAACTAGTTTGTTTCAGTGTTGTTTGTATAGCTCAATAGTTACATCCACATAATTATTGAGCAAGCAAAATTGTATTTCACAACAGTTTTCTTCCTACCACTGTTTTTCTGTCAAAACATTTGTTAACTTGGAGTCCAGCATGTACAAATAACCCACCGAAACACATGATGTACTGCTTCTAATTCACATCACAGGAACCGAACAGCATCTCAACCACAAGAGGTGCTTCAGACATCAAGGCAATAAGCTGACTGCATGCCAGCTCCACAACTTTGCAATACAACTACAGCACCACACAAATAAACACACATAACAGTGGGACTACTCCTAAGGGCAATACATACATGGAATACTTTCCCATGTCAAAGTCTAAAAGATTATGCTGAACAGAGTACTTGCCTGACTTTATCCCTGAATTTCACTATTGGCACTTTTGCTTTGATCAGCTGAGGTTGCTCGATGTAGCTTGCTGAAAGAGAAAAAAAGATGGAATTCAGTTTCATGCAAGATGCAGATCTTAATAAAAGATCCTGTAACAGAATCTTATCGACTGATTTATAGCAAAGAGCAGCTTATTACATTCAGCAGGGTTGTGCTAAACTAAGTAACATTTAGCAACTGTAGCAAGAAAACAACTTAGGAAAGCAGGTGAAACACCCCCCACATTAAACATTGGAGAAGAAGAAAGTAGAACATAGAGTAGAAGACTCTTTTGAGGGAAATACATTCCAGAAATCTGATCATAAGGAATGCAGTACTTACTACAGTGCTTTCATGGAATAGTACTTGCAATAGAAATCCTGAATAGTTATAATTAAGGTACAAAAATAAAGGAGCAATAACATATCCAACCAGGATGGTCTAGTGATAGGCTTAAAAATTGTTTTGAAAACTGTTCATTTGAATGATAAAGTACATACCAGGAAAGGCTGCTGAAAACAGAACAATGCTTTCTATCAAAGATGAGATAAGCTTTATCTGCCTTTTGCTTTAATAGTGACAGGACACGCAATAAATCCACATCGATGCTGATTATCAGATGACTACCTACACAGCAGAGACACACAAGCTCAATGCCAGACCATCCAAACTCACACATACTAAGCTCAGTCACTCACACAGAGCCACCAAATGCACCCTCCACGCTCAGCTCCCCAAAACTGTTTCATCAGCCATATTGTTGTGATTTCTCTAAACTTCATTATACCTCAGCCTATATTCAGTAGTTTCCCATAATCATGAAGGAATACTGTGCCCAAGAAAGTAATGAAAAAGAAAGAAAAGTAGAGCCTGTAGGTTACATGATATGAATTTGGGCAAAAGGCACAATTTTAGTAATTACTTCTGTTGCCAAATCTAGGACCACTTGAATTTGTCCATATCCAACATCATACATTTTCCCATTGTTTCTATAAAGTAAGCTCAGATTAACATAAACAAGCATGCACAGTACAAGTAATACAGACTAAAAATAACCTTGAATAAAATCTGATTTTTTCTTTTCCCCCAGAAAAAGCAACAAGGTACTTCTATCAGCTAAACAGCCACCTTCGTTAAACAGCATCATCTCCAATGCTTTTGGATGACAAATTAAGATTTGGTGGAACACTGCTGGGCAATACTCAATTAAAACAAACTTCTTTTTTTTTTTTTTGAGACTTTCTGAAACTGTTTTATGGATATGCATACTTAGACAGATTTGACCTGAGGCAATCTTTCATCTGGATTTTAATGCATTGCACAAGCCTGAGCAACACACAGACTGGCACTCAGAATAAAGGATAATCTTACTAAATTACTGATGTTAATGGGAGAATCTTAAATAAGTAACTTCAGTTCATGTTCACTGACTGCAAAATTTACACAAGCATCCCTTCCTTCCAGCTGCACCTTCAGATGCATACAGGCATCTCTCCTCCAGCATCCCAGAACATTTTTAAAGTGAGAGTCCAAAGCATGCAGAGCTCTCTGCCTCCTTTCCTTCCACTACCAAATTTAAGACAAAGGTTCTTAATGCACTATAGCACATGGTAGACAACAGTGAATATCTATCTGTATGCCACTGCAATTCAACTTTCATC
>VZTG01006544.1:147394-171985 GCA_013397845.1 Melanocharis versteri
CCCCCAATGCTCTTCAGAAGTTAACTGAACTCATTCTAGTGACAATCCACTTCCAAACAACCCTTGTCTGCAAATGCCTCCCTATGCTTGATGGATGCTTGTGTCAAATTAGTTGGCTAAGAAAAAAAGATACAGCCCAAAACATCATTCCAATCTGTTTCACAGAGCAGTAAAAAGTAAGGAGGAAGTTAGAAGAACAAAGAGGAAGTTAGAAGGCAGTAACTTCCTGCTGATATTCTCTTTCTTAGCTCAGATCAATGATGCTGCTAGCAGAATCTATATCGTACCTTATATATATATACAGGAGAAGAAACAGTCACAAATACAGGATGTGGAATTCTGAAATACATACAGGTTGAATAAGTGCCTTAGTAAACTGACTATGTGATCATGAAAGCTATGACCACAGGGGCTACACCAAAATATGTGAAAAGAAATCTATACAGCTGCTCCACAGTTTTGGGCATGTCTGTGAAAAGGTCATGAACACCACTTCAGCTTAGCAAAAAATAATACAATGGCTTCAAAGAAGACTAAGCCCTGGTTCATATATAACTTATTCATGCCGAATTTCAGACTGAACATCTCAATTCTCTCTCTTCTTTTACAGAATGAAAGATTAAGCAATTGTACAGAATATTAATCCCAAAGATGGTATATGCCAAAAAGATCTTTAGCATCCTGGGCACATAGCCTGCTCTCATTGATTGGGTTACACTATAGAAGGAAAAACTGGGCAACACAGAAGTCTGAATCCACATTCATGAAGAATCTAGGAAGGTACCACCCACCACAGGATGAAATAACTGCTGGTTTTTTTTAATTCACTCAGCGACCTGCACAGTCCTTCAAAGTCGTTCAACTGAGTACAGATTCCTTGCTTGTCCCAGCTGTCACACATTTCCCACTACACCACCATTAGGCAGATTCCACTGATACCCTAGTCTCAATGCTACCATACCTCTTTGTAAATCTAAGGGAAAATGAGCTCTTTGTTATTTACGTAGACAGTAACCACCTGTCAACCTAATACTACCAAGGTGTTTTTCAAATGAATCCCACACAGATGCATCTGAAGTGAGGAATCAGTCTGACAATTACTCTCAGTGGTTTAGATATAACCTCTTTAGTTATCACCCCAAATTAATGCTTCACATTTCTAAAGACATTGACTTCAGCACATAGTTCTGGGAATGTCAGTCAATCCTGTAAAACAATACATGTGCAGGTATCTGAACAAATAAGCCAAGAAGTCACATGTGATCAGCTAGTCTCTGACACAGACTATGGATATTTGCTATCCCCACATCTCTCTTCCCTAGGAGAAACACAACACATACCTTTAAGACTAACACACCCCACAAAAACAGTGAATAAAATACCAGAAGCTTTTTCACACTTTTCTCTGTGATTAGACTATGTAAAAACAGCACATATTTTCATTTCAGTTGGTATTCTAAATGCAGAATGACAACACAGAAAAGCCTCTGCTGTAAGACTTAGAATCCGATGGACTAAAATTCCTTGCTCACACTTGTTACTTTTTACAAACCTGAAACTGAAATAAGATAGAGTTTATACAAATTTTGAATCCACTTCCCAAACCTCCTAATCTAACAATCACATTCAACTCTATATGAAGGATAAGAGATAGCACTTAAAGTTCTGAAGACAAAACAAATTATGAAAGAGGACTGATCTAATTTGCACCTGGAATGCTTCTTCATTTATCAATCATAGAATTAAGGTGAAATAAGCACAGAATCACACTCTTACTGTCCTTATATTGGAATGCACAGGAGCACTGCGGAGTGCAAGAAAAAAGAGGGAGATGTTATGAGGGGCCCAGGTAGAAAAATGTCTCCCAAGTTTCTGAACCGAAGCAATCGGGAAAAAGGTTAAAAAAGCTCTAAAACGTTACCTATGCCACAAATATCCTCCTTATTTCTTTTTGTCCTTTAACTCTTTCAAAAAACCAGAGCAAGAACTTATTTTAAATAGCATCTTATATTTTCTCCCTCCTGTTTCTCTTACATCTTGGCACTCACTTTGCTAGCTTTCATGTTTGGCCCAAACTATGTTTATTTCTGTTCTCTCATGTGAAGCAACAGTAAGTTTTATGACTGCGCACACATTTGTTGAGAACACGTTGCAGTCTCTCTTCTACAGAAGAAAAAAGAAATACTTAACTAATATCGTCAAAGAGGTATTACCTTAAACTTATAGGATAGTATCATACATGCTAACAGGGCAGCACAAAACTTGAAAATAATTATCAGAAGCATATTCATACATTTCAGGTAGACAGGCTGTCCTTGATTTATAGTAAGCACTACTGCACAACAACTAAAACTTCAGTGTGTTACCAACATTATTCTCACATTAAATCCAAACCACAGCACTGTACCAGGTACTACGAAGAAAATTAACTATTTCAGCTGAAACCAGGACACCTCTTGTTTTAGAAGTACTAAACCTTGGCATAGTCGAGCTACAGCTTGAAAATTAGCTTAATCTAAGTGGAAAGACCCATGTGCCAAAGCCTTTTTGTTCTGAACATTTTCAAACAACTTTTGTCTGTTAGTTCTATTCACAAAACATACATACACAGACACAGGACAGATTGCTAGGTATAGGAATTAATGCCACAGTGATGTTAAGATTCTGAAGAGATGACGTAAGAGGTCTACATACCACCACTAAGAGCACCTGACAGGAATGGCAATTTCAGCAGTGCTTTGTCCTGCCTTACCTTCCATAGAATATTTTGATTAAATCAAGCTGACCAAACGCACTTGTAAGGTAACAGAGAATTACAAAAGCAGCAAAAATGAGCAAAGGCACAAATACCTTTGGGGATCACTTGCACATGACCATCATACCTTTCTGATACTGGTAAACAAACTTGATTTTTTCTAACGCTCTGTCACAGAACAAGAGCTCTTGAAAGAGATTGCTCATTTAGAAGCTCCCTTTCTGATCCCTGAAAACACATCTATTTTATCACTGTGCTATCAGAAAGCACTGTAGAGAGCTGCACCACAGACAAATCCAGATTAATTTTCAGACTTATGCAAATGTCAATATACAGTAGTAATAAGCACTAAATATCAGTCGCCTATTCAGCAATAGATCTATCAAGTCTTTCTTCCACATAAGCTGTTAAAATCTGTGCATGTATGCTTGCCAATGAAGAAATTTTGAAGTCTGAATTTAAATTTATGGTTTGTTCCTTTTAGCACTGGGGGACTGTTCAGAACATCACTGTAAGAATAGCATCGAAGAGTCTATCACAAGTCTGAGAAGCAGGGTGATAAAGTCATCGATATCAGTAAATGTCAGGGTATTTTATAATTCAAAGGATGATACAAAAGCCTCTTTGAAGTAGAAGGCTTTCACACTTAAGTGAAGAACTGTCCATGTGAATTCTTAATCTGAAGGGAGTCTAAACAACAACCTATAAAAACTATGAATTTACATGTTTTATCTGTATATGCTGGTATTGTCAACATTTGTTACTTTCTTCATTAGGCACCTAAGTCAATTACTTCCCAAAAGAAAAAATCGATTCTATACAGTCTACTGTGAGTGACATCTTATTTTACAAATTCTTAAAGACTATTTTTCCCAGGAAGACACTGCAATCTAAGATATTAGTGAGAGTTCACTAACAGAGGTTTCCCAAACAGAAATCTACTCCCTCCTCATTGTGTTCCACAACTCAAAAGTCAGCTGAGATATTACCCATTATTGAAGCCCATTCGTTTTCAAGAAAAACTCTTGCTTTTCTAATTACCATTCATCAGCATCAAGTAACATTACTAAATATTTACAGCTTTTCTTCAAAGAGTACTGTGATTAGAACCTAGACAAGATGCAATTACATTAGTCGCAATTGAGCGTCAATACTTCTTCCAAAATTGCCAATAATCTTACCACCTCACTTCAGACGGTAACTTACAAAGTTTAGTACTGAAGAGTTTTTTGACTAAGCTGAGTATACGTCTTGCTTCAGTCTTCTGATTCACCTGAAATGTAGCATTAAAGTTAATGAAAAAAGTTCGTATCTCTCATTTAAATGTTCAAAGTAAGCATGCTTTGCTTTTAAAATGAAATCAGTTCTCAGAATAAGACATGAACACGTACACCAACACATTCTACAGCCTACATATAGATTTATCACAGCAAATGCCAGACAGAACAATCCATACTCAATATGCAAAGTGATTATCAGACATTTAAAAAACACAGACCTAGATGAAAACCTAGCCCCACTCACTCAAAAATGTCCTCTTTTTCCTTTTAAACACTTCAGTTCTTTCAAGGTTATGGTCTACTTAAATCTCCTTTAGATATCCTTTCCATTGACCTAATTTCTACTCATAACATTTTTTTATCACTAAAAATATTTAAGATACTAAATAGATTTTTAATGCCTGATCACTAAAACTGATAGCTATGAAGCTAAATAATAATATAAGAAATTTTACTTATTAGAAGTTTTCTGCATCCAAAAGAGTTCTCTAAACAATTTTCTTTCTCATTCTGGGCATTTGCTTCCCTTTTGCTGCATTTTTTCACTTATGAATTGAAGGTAAAGCTTTAAAAAAAAAGTTTTGTTAGGTTTATAGGGTTGAATTCATACCTGTCCATTACTGGGCCCATAGTTTGTAGCTATTTTGAGTGCAAAACGATGTTATTAAATCAAAAAAATTTGAGCATTTTTTTACCATTTCAGGATCCAGACTTTTAACAGCACATGCATGTGGACATGCAGTCCTAAGAATTTTCTCCTTCTCACGAACCGTGTAGGAAAACAAAGATAAACTGGAACATTTTGACTCTCTTTCTAATCTCATGTTTTGCTAACTGGAGCTGTAAGGCTTCAGCCAATCACCCTGGGGGCTGGGATGACACTGTCCAATCACTATTATGTATATATCTCTGTATAAAAGTTAAAATCAAAATAAAGTCTGACACACTTCTGCTTTCTACACTGCTTGGCGTGGTTCTTAACTCCCTACTACCGCAAACAGCGACACATACATAAAACCAGACTTTGTTTTAACCATGTATGTTTTAAATTACTTACTGGTTCTTCTTTAACCACCAGGCACAAATCACCATCACTAGTATGAGTGCCAAATCCATTCAGTGAGGACCCAACCAAAAAAAGTCTGCTGCCTGTAATAGAAGAGTAACAAAAAAACAAACATGATGTGACATGACAGTTTGAGAGGAAGGAAGAATCGCAAACTTGAAGAACATTCAAGCTGACATTAAGTAATCAAATTCAGAACATACGTGGAAAAATTAGCTGAATTTCTCTCTGGAGTTCTGTTCTGCAAAGCTCTTTTTTGTCCAAATCAGAGGCCTGCTGCCGACATGCTTGAAACAACTCCAAAACCTGTTGACTTAACTGGACACACAAATAGGAGAAGTAAAGACACAGCAAAGGGAACAATCTTTCGTGTCAGAGATGCAATTACATGAAACACAGAAGGTTGGATTTTTTTAATGCAAAACGCAGTACCATTTCACGTGACCTACTCCCTTGTCTAGGGTTTTACTGCACTTAAATTCACAATGAATAATTCCCTAGAAGAAATTTTAGCTAAGTTTTTAAATTTAAATTTGTTCCATTTGTTATAAAATGTCAAATCAGACAAAATAATTTTTGCATCATCAGTATATGCAGCCTTTCAGGGAATAAGTAGTGAAAGACCAGAGACATCTGCCGACTTTAATGTCAACGGTTTGCTTATCAGTAATATGGAGAAAAAGATCATTTAAAAACCTGATTTAAATAAGCTTTCTTTTTTATCCCACATAAACTATTAAAGAAGAAGTCAGATCTCTGTTGGAAGGAGGTAGTAACTGTTTTCCTTTCACAACACTGCTCCATTCTATAATCCACAGGCATATTTATACTAAAAAACCCAAAACCCTTCTGTCATGTGGGTGCAGAACAAGAAACAGTTCTAAACCACACTCCATTCTCTTCTATATTCCAGAATAGCATGACAGCAACTTCTATGCTTTCTTGAAAAGAGGTAGAGAACGTCTTTACAGGCCAAATACTGCATTTATTCAGAATGGGCTTCTCTCATACTACTACAGTGGGGTTTTTTTTAGCCTGGATTCTCCCCACCTCGTATCAAGTGAGAAATTGACTATTTCTCCAATTTTTACTTCCTAGAGCAGACACGTACACCCTGACTTCTCCTCCCCCCACAAAAATGCTTCAAATCCAAGCACAGACAAGGAGGTGACACAGAACCACAGTGGCAGCTACACTTATTGATACTCCTTCTAATGGCATCTTAGCAATAGATACCCCATGATACCGTCAAAAACGCTGGCAGAAATTTTTGTGTCTCCCACAGCACCTCTGGATCCTGCCTATCCTGAAAACAGAAGTAAAGCACAGGCACTGAAAGCCATTACCTCGTCCTCGGCAACAGGGAGCCTGGTTCCTGTGGGATCTGGAAACAAAGTATCTTGCAAAGGAGGGACACATCCAATTAAAACTGGTGAGCCACGACCATGCAACACCGGAGACTGTACTGAAATTGATGCTGGGAAGGAGCGTCTAGGTTCTTCTGGTAAAGGCACTGCTCGGTTAACTACAGTTGTGTCAGAATCACATGAATGAATCCGCTTCCGTTTGACACCAGTTCGAACACTCTCTTGACTGTGTCTCCTAGAGAGAGACACTGTGTAATTCCTCTAGTCCACAAGCTCCAACTTATGATTAAAAGACAGTTTCTACAAAGTTCGAATACTAACACTTAATGACATAACTACTTCACTAAGCCCAAGTATGCTACAGAACAGGCATGCCCATCCTAGGTACTATGTGAAACAAACCTGGAATGGGAAAAGAGAATACAAAATTGCAGAAATGAAGCTACCCTAGAATTGGATTGATGCAATACTTTAAGGCAAGTGTCGGCACTAACCAACTGAAACCCAAATTACAAGTTTGGTTAAGCTGACTGCAAATCTCCCAACACAGTACAGCTTTCCACAGAACAGACTGCTCAAGAGGAAAAGATGCATGCAGCATGAAACCAGGAACTTCCTTAGTTCATGGGATAACGATATACTCAGCTATAACTTAATAGCAGATTGGATTGTGCTTATTTTATCATGTTAGATTTGGTAGAGAAATAGTATACAGGAGATGGTACTGAAGACAGACCACATAGAACCTCCTCCCAATCAGCTGACTCCTAGAATTATTAGAAACACGTATCAACTAGTATATCTGAACCGATAAAGAGAACTGGGTTTTTTCTAAAGCATTAAAAGAAAATTAAACTCCACATCTATGAAAAATTTCCCATTCCGTGGTAACTGAAATAACAAAGGCAGTAACGTAAATTCAAGTAAATTTAAAAAAAAAACCTGCAAAAACTGTGTTTCCATAAAATCCTCTTTAAGAAAAAGAACTTACACATGCTTGAATTTAACACCTTGTATTTGAAAAATAATACATCACATAATTAAGAAAATGAGGAAAAACACCTAATGTGTCATCAGAAAATCATGACAATTCCCATAAAACCTTGAGGGTGCACTCTTACTCTTACTTGACAAATGAACAGGAAAAGAACACTTTTTGACACAAACCTGCTTGAAGTCAAGCCCACACAGACTACAATCCATTGCAGTATTACAATAAATCACTTAAATCACTTCTGCAAGGGTACAACTGTTGGAAGACAAACACTAAGTACAGGAAGTCACTTATGAGTACTAAGATTCTCAGAAACAGGTACAATGCTTTGAAGAGCCAATACATGGCCTGCTTCCATCAAAAAGAAAAAGGTATTCAGTATTGCAATTTCTAACATAACTCATATTGCATAAGAAATTGATATCACACAAGCTTCACAATGGGTACATTACAACCAGTATTAGTCACACACATACAAAGAACTTACTTTCTTGCTTGAAATGATGTCAGGGCATTGGACGTAGACACTGGACTGACACTCCCATAAGTCCTTGGTTGCAGTGTAACAACTGGAGTACCAGCTGGAGTAGCTTCAATGTTCCCACTCGAAAGACCACTAGAAAGACTAAAGTCCACAACTATTACTCATAAGATAACCAAGATGCTTTTTATGGGTTGGTAGTTTTTGTTAACTGAATATTAAACTCTACAAGTCCTGTCATTTTTTTTTCTTAGAAGGAATACCTCTTTCTTTTTTATTCAAAATGAAGACATATTTCAGCTTATAATATGTATTTCATTAAAAATAGAAAATGGCCATTCTTGACATCATATGTGTAAGAAGGGGTTAGCAAACAAGTTAACTTATGGAACCGTTAAATTCAAAAGCCTAAAGAACACTACAGTGCCTTCAAATATAGACCAAAGAATAAACGTTTCTTCCTCTTCTCATCTCCTCCCTGTTCTCCCCAAAAAACAAATACGACTGAAGATCTTTAAACTGAACTGTGGATTAACAACTCTAATCAGTGCAATGGCATCTCATGCATTATGCACAATGCAGGCGAGCATTAAGATTTGCAGGTCCACAAGAGAAATGATACAGCTTTTTTATATGCATGACATCTCCATGTTTTGTGAAGTGCAATGCAGTTCAGTGTCAAAAACAGTGAAAACCATCCTACATAAACAGAAATATTTTTCAGACCCAACCCCTACTACCAAATCTAATTGTACTTACACCGCACTGCGAAAATGAAACGGAGGAATGATAATTTGCTGGTGAGAAAGAAGACTAGGAGGTATATTTAGAGGAAGTTCAGCGAAGAAAGTACTCTGTTGTTGATGTTCTGGAAGGAAGGGTGGACGACCCAAGTTGGAAGAATTTGGGAACATGCTCCTTTCTACCTGAAGTGAACATGTATCCTTTTATCTACATTAAAAAAAAAAGAAAAGAAACTGAAATCAGGCAAAAAGAAATACTAGTTACCTTTTAAGCTGTTGGTTTAAAAACTCAATTAATCTAGAATATACTTCCAGGAATTGCTTAAGAGCATGGTGATCATAGCATTTACTTTAAGTACAAGCCACTAAATAAAAATACTCTGAAGTTTCATAATTACTGCTTACTTTATTTATGTTTAAAAGTGAATTCTTATTTGGTCCCCTCAATTTTAAGTTTAATTTTTGAAAAATAACATGTCACAAGATATAACAGTTTTCATCTCAGGGAGAAGTATCATGTAACAGTGGAATTTGTTTCATATTTGAAACATTCTACAATGAGGTTCACAATATATGGAAAGAAACCCTTGACTCCCCCATAACAGCACAAAGATGCAGCTAATCATGAACTACATGTTATGTCATGAAGTTAGTATTTTTTCACAACCTGACATGTAAAAAAGCAGCCAAATGATGACACCAATTGCAACTATTCTAATCACACTTTGAGAATATCATACACATATAGTATTATTTTACTGAACAGACTCTGTTAGTGAAAAATCTAGGTTTACTATCATTTAAACTTAAAATTGATTCTGGTACAACTAGCCAGATAGCTCCAACTGTCACTGCAGGCAGCATTAGCACAGAGCATAGGAAAATGAATAATGAGAAGTTTATGTGGTTGGGTTTGGCTTTGCTCCTTACTTCCTGTGGTAACAACCCACACTAGCGAATAGTAAATACATGGACACTGCTGCACTAGCTTCAAGAAAAAGCTATTAGAGTTCTTACTTTTTTTTTTCCCCATTTGATGGGGTGGGTGAGGGGAAGCATTATGCATTACCGGAAGTTACTATTTGGATGTTCACTTTCAGTTCTGCCAAAGAAATGGCACCGAGCTGCATAACAAGAAAGTCACCTGACATTTAGTCTGAGTGAGTATTTATGTGCTGCCCAAACTTTTCCATTTCTAGTAGATAGAACAACTGTTAACATGCCTCATTCCCCTCTGAGCAGACCAGGCACCCTCCACAGCACACGGTATACATAAGCAGTTTATGGATACAATTAGCTCGTAACAGAACGACGAATGAGAGTTCAAGAGTTAGGCGCAGAAGAAACACACCTTCGATTTAGCCTCCGAAGCTGTAAACATCAGGAAGACAAGCAATGGAGGAGTTACCTTCCCCAACCCAAAACAATGCAGTAACACCGCTGCCTCACAACAGCGACAGCGACCTTTACCGTGACTTTCAGCACTGGTTACCTCGCCATTAATTGCCAGGCTCTCCTAAACAAGTTTCGTAATTTACAGTTCAGGTATCTTCGTCCTCGTGGGCACTGTTTCCAAACAAGCGTGTATTTCCCACAAGCCACACAAGTGAACCGTGCAGGCAAGCCCGGGCGCCAGGCCCCAGCCCCCGTGCCGGGAGGCGTCCGGGCCCGCGGCCACCCCTGGGGCCAGAGCCCAGCCCCCCGACGCCGCTCCCTATCACGTCCCCACGGGACCCCCACAGGACACTCACGCAGGGCCTGAGCGGAGGCAGGCGGGGCGGGCCTGCGGGTAGCACCGTGCGAGGCGGGCAGCGGAGACCAGCTCCCGCAGCTGAGCACCGTCCCGTCCCCCGGATGCAGCGCCCCCGCAGGAAGCGCCCGGGACGCGGCCGGAAGCGCNCGGGGCGCTGCGGCGTACGCGGGCCTGGCAGCTGCCGAAGGAGACGTGACAGTGCAGCTGGTCTGCTCTCTGTGATTACTGCCCGACCGTCATTGAGCTGCTGTTCAGAAGTGTGTCCAAACTATTGTAGTTGGCTAAATAAATTAGGATTTGGCCAACATGGATTGTAGGCGCGGTAGGATTATTCTGGGGTCATGAATAGTTTGAAATGCTTGCTCCCTGAAGGATGACAGAAGCATAACCGCAGTATCATAGAATCATCAGTGTTGGAAGAGACCTTTGAGGTCGTGCAGTCCATCAACCATCCATCTGGCACTACGACTGTAACCCCTAAACTACTAAATGATCACCCAGCACCAGATCCAAACACCTCAATAACATCTCAAGGTGACTCATTTACCTCCTTAGGCAGTCTATTCCAATGCTTGGCCACCCTAATAATGGAGAAAAAAAAATGTAATATGTAATCTAAATCTCCCCTGTTTCAATTTAAGGCCATCTCCTGTAGTCCTGCAGGCACCGTAGGAAAGGCCAGCTCCCACCTGGCACCTTCCTTTCAGAGAGCTGCAAGAGCAAAAAGGTCCCCCTGGGCCTCCTCTTCTTGAGAGTAAACAAACCCAGCTCCCTCAGCTCGTCCTCACATTTTCTGGTCCTTTCACCAGCCTTGTTGCCCATCACTGGACACACTCCAGCACCTCAAAGTCCTCTTTAATGTGATTCCTTCTTGAGGAGTACACTTACCGTAAATGAGCTCTTGGCATGAGCAGGTACTGAAACAGTGAGTTTGTGCATATGCAGACACATTGTTGAAGCTCCCGTGTTTGAGAGGAAAGGGGTAAGTTGAAGGCTTGCTCAACTTCAAAATTCTTACTTGAGGGCTTGCTCAGCTGAGAGCAGGCCACAGCTGGAGTCGTTATGGTTTAAGGCTCTGGCTACTCACAGATAGACTTAGTAGATAAGAAAGAGACAAAACGCAGGAGCCTAGTGAAGTGGGACCACAAATGGACTGGCAAGGGAANCCAATGCTTGGCCACCCTAATAATGGAGAAAAAAAAATGTAATATGTAATCTAAATCTCCCCTGTTTCAATTTAAGGCCATCTCCTGTAGTCCTGCAGGCACCGTAGGAAAGGCCAGCTCCCACCTGGCACCTTCCTTTCAGAGAGCTGCAAGAGCAAAAAGGTCCCCCTGGGCCTCCTCTTCTTGAGAGTAAACAAACCCAGCTCCCTCAGCTCGTCCTCACATTTTCTGGTCCTTTCACCAGCCTTGTTGCCCATCACTGGACACACTCCAGCACCTCAAAGTCCTCTTTAATGTGATTCCTTCTTGAGGAGTACACTTACCGTAAATGAGCTCTTGGCATGAGCAGGTACTGAAACAGTGAGTTTGTGCATATGCAGACACATTGTTGAAGCTCCCGTGTTTGAGAGGAAAGGGGTAAGTTGAAGGCTTGCTCAACTTCAAAATTCTTACTTGAGGGCTTGCTCAGCTGAGAGCAGGCCACAGCTGGAGTCGTTATGGTTTAAGGCTCTGGCTACTCACAGATAGACTTAGTAGATAAGAAAGAGACAAAACGCAGGAGCCTAGTGAAGTGGGACCACAAATGGACTGGCAAGGGAAAGTTTGAGCTGTGAAAGGACTTTGTCATCTTGGCTATGGCACGGGATCTTCATATAAGGGTCGGTTTGTGGCTATGGTTAGCATTACATTTATAAGAGACAAATCCTAGTGGCATATTTGGAATGAAGCAAATGTTTCTTTCAGCCAGAAAGGACAACAAATAAATTTCCCTTAAGAACTTTTTATTCTGGTGAGGAGACTGGGGCTGCTTGGGAGGCTGGGATGAGACACAGCTGGACAGTGACCCACGCTGACCAAAGAGATATTCCAGACCATGTGACATCATGCCCAGTATATAAACTGGGAGGAAGAAGGAAAAAGAGGGGGCATTTGGAATTACACTGTTTGTCTTCCTGAGTAACCGTAACTTGTGATGGAGTCCAGCTCTCCTGGGGGTGGCTGAACACCTGCCTGTCCATGGGAAGCAGTGAATAAATTCCTTATTTTGCTTTGCTTGCATGCATAGATTTTGCTTTCTCTATTAAACTGCCTGTACCTCAACCCATGTTTTCTAACTTTTACCCTTCTGATTCTCTCACAGATCCTGCTAGTGGAGAAGTGAGGAAGGGGTTATGTGGTGCTTGGTTGTGAGACAGGATTAAACCATGACTTCTGTGCTGTTTGTTTGTAATCAAGACTTAACTTTCTGCTTCCTGCTCAAGGCAGAAACTTTGTGTCTTAACTATTAGATGTCTGAGATACAGCTCCTTATAGCTGCAGTTTCCCATGTGCCCCATTCAAACGGTGTTCTCCAGACTGTCTGGCTACTTTTCTCGCCATAATCTGTCCATTAGCTGAAAGCATGTCCTGCTTCTGGGTTTCTCACGTTTGCCACGGGGCCTACAAAAATCTAACCTAACACAACTAATATACTTGGCAGCAGGCAGTGTTTATAGCAGGGTATTCAAAATCAACACCTTTTTATACAGCAAAAATGGAGAAAAAAAAAGGAAACAAAAGAAAAAAAAAATTTAGGAATGCCTTTACTGATTGAAGTAACTTGTATTGCTGTGTATTTTCGTGGTTTCCCTTTCCTCTGCTCCTTGGCACAAGGCACCCTGATTTTGTGTTTGCATCAATCAAGATACTAAATAAGCCCCTCTTTTTTTTTTTTTTTTTTTGCACAGATTGTTCACTCTTTAGGATTTTTTCCCCATGTCTTACCTGCATTCACTTGTCAGCCTAGCTACGCATTTCAGTGAGGCACCTGAAATAACCTGACATTTTACAAATTGCCAACAGCCTTCTGAGACAAATCCCTGTGCTTTGATGTGCTGAGAGCTGTTCTATTTTTTCGATATGTGCTGTCTTTCTTCCTGACCCTGACTGTGATCTCAGACGGTTTACAGATACTCCTCTGTTAGAAAAGACATACAAAACCTTACTTCTGGTTTTAGTCAGGAATCAGACTGCTGGTCAAGAGATACTCAGCTGAACAACTACGCAACAAAGAATTTGAGAACTTGCACTAGTGATTCCAACAGATTCCCCCAAACAGAATGGCATTAGAACTGGTCTTGTGTTTCTGCCTCAAAAGATGCTTGCATTAGAATAAAAATGGTATGTTTATTGTAAAAGAACTGTTTGTAAAACTAATTTATTTGAACAACAGCAGTGAAACTGAATGATCAATGAAGGAAATGTATGATCTATAATAGAAGCAGAGTCTAAAGTCAGCCTCTAAACCACAAACTATACTTAGTTCTGATATGTAGGAAAGAGAGTGGTTTCCAGAAGTAATTGACAAAGAGATCTCTGGTGAGCCAGCTGCAATCTCTCTCATGGAATGAGAACCATTATGCAACATTAAAGTCCCTATTGGGTGCTCTTTGCAATTTTCTGAAAATTTGAAGCTGAAGTGCTCCAGCCACTTAGTTTCTGAAGGTAAATAGTGGTAGAAAGTTTGATCAAAACATCTTAATTGTCAGTAGTTCAAGGGGAAAAAATTAAGAATGAAACCCAATTCCTCTATGGAAACCTTTGTTTAGTCTTTGAAAAGTCTACAGACTTTTCTTTGCTTCTTGGTCCCTGAGAAGGCCTATGGGAGCTTGGACAGGTGTATGGTTAGAATGTGCTTTACCATAGCAGACAGCCTTATCTAAAGGCACCTATACTACTGCACTCATTAAGAGTGATGAAGAACATGTATTTGTATACCCTGTCCCTACTGGGAAATTATTTAACTTACTTGAAACATTTTTTCAGTTTCAAAACCATCTGTAATATATGATCATTTATGATGTTGTTAGTCTCTGGGACCAGTTCTGAAATAATGAAACTTGTATCAATACAGAGCTTCATTCTAAGTATCCCTTTTACATATTTGGTACTGAGACCAAACATAGCACATATATTAAAATAAAAAATGTAACTACAATGAAATAAATGGCACTATAACAGGGATTAATACAGTGCAGCATCCACTGTGAAGACTGAGGCTTTTTAGTCATGATACCCATATGAAATACTTTGTATTTCAGTTAGAAATCAGGATATTCTGGGATTGAAGCCAAAACAGAGACTTAGGTCTAAAACAAATTTTATGTACCAGGGAAAAAGGAGCTTTCCCCAGGAAAACAATACAAGATTTTAATAATAATACAAAGAACATAAATTAGGTGTACATTAGAAAATAGTATTAAAAAGGTACAAAGGCATTAAAAGCAAGATTCAAAAGTTTAGCAAGTAAATACTGAATGAAAAATTAATAATTAATTACACATATGCAGTATTTTTTCCCCACTGTGTAGCATTCTAGTTCTGATGTTCAACCTCCAGCCAGATTCAGTGATGCTCATGTACGCTTTTATATCCTTTCTTCAGAGCTTTTTAAGTGAGAGATCGGTTGATATATTTATTACATACAGCATGCTAATTTTATATGCATATAGATACCACATAATATACGGTACAGAATTTATTAAATGTAATTAATATTGTAGGCATCAAAATGAAAATGTGAGATAACTCTGTAAACATGTACATTAAATCTGTGAAATCCAACTTTAAATGGTAAAATCCAGATAAAATACAGATTTAATAAATCTATAATAATGATTTATAGCAAAATATGTATTTACAGTTTTCTTTATTTGGGATGTCTAGGCATGCATTATCCCAGTATCTTTTTCAGGTTAGTGTTTTCTAGTGCATCATTTAGATTACTGTTGAAAATATATTATATGCATTTGATGAGAGTTAAGGTGTTACGATATATGGTTAACCAGATGCTCTGCTCTGGTTAGATTAATGAGTAATTGCTAGTAATTTTATTACTTCAGTGCTTTGTTTCTGTAAATTTTGTAATTACACTCCTTTAAATACAAGTGTTTTAAAGGAAGGTTTAAGTTTTCCTAAATTTTAATCGTTTCTCTCTTGTGTGAAGAAAGAAACATCTTAAAATTAATACAAAGGGTCATGAATTTTGATTGAAAACAGTGGATAATGCCAATTTATTCTGCACCACTCTACAAACCTGGGGTTTTTTCCAGTTTTGTTTTAACCCCTTGTACCCTTAGGAGGATATTCATGTTTGTCATGCCCTAAACTAGTCAGCTAAGTTTTTGAAGGATATGCCTGATATGTCAGTTTCTGAGGGTTAAGATTTTAATAGGAATTTTACTGTTGTTACAATGGTCTAGTAGATAATCCACTGTTGCCCAATTTTTATAACTAGTTGAGAGAAGTTGATTTAAGGATAATGGATCTGGAGGCAATACCTACCCATCAACTTATCTTCACACATATAGTAACATCCTCAAACTGCCAGACAGACAGACAGAATTTTTTTTCTCTCCTGAGTTAAACATTTAATAAAGCCAGTATTATCACTATTTTATATTTGATTTAAATTTGATACATTTAAGGATGCACTTGGAATTTTTGAGTTCTCAATGAGCATACTGGGACTTGAACAAATTGTGAAGGTCCTGCTGTGAATTAGTGAATAAAATATAACTTCCTACTTGTGTTCTGTTTTCCTAACATCTCCAGTGTGTACTGCCAGAAGCTGAGTAGGGTACAAGAGCTCTCTGTTGGTGGCCAACATAAATTCTCTTTATATTTCTTTACTGTGGCTTTCAGGCTTTTATCTCTGGTTTTGGTCGCTTGCTTGTTTGTGGAAAATGCATCTGAATGCCCAGTTTTATTTGATTAATGAGCTTGTTTCATGTTTAAGAACTAAATTTTATCACTTGGATGTAAATGATGACAGTATTTTGTGGAAAAAAACCCCATCAGTGGCTTTGTTGCCAAAGATGTGTACCTATCAACTAAGAAATTCTTTAATTTTAATCACACCCCCACAGTGCAGATTGTTAATGATATTAATATTCTGAGTATTACCTGTCTACTTACGCAAAAGCTATTCTAAAAATTGCCAGATCTCAAATACATTTGGCAGAATCACAGAACGGGTCAGGTTGGGAGGGACCACAGTGGGTCATCTCCCTGCTCCAGCAGGGTTGTCCCAGAGCACATTTTGCACATTTTGCAGGGTTGTGTCCAGCTGGTGCTTGAATATCTCCAGTGAGGGAGACTCCACACTCCCTCTGGTCAATCTGTTCCAGTGCTCAGTCACCCACACAGTAAAGAAGTTCTTCCTCATATTCAGGTAGAATTTCCTGTGCATCAGTTTCTGCCCATTGCCACTTGTCCTATTGCTTAGCACCACTGAGAAAAGCCTGGATCCATTGTCCTGGTATCCTTCAGTCAGACACTTACAGACATTCATGAATGAATAACATTTTCCTGTACCATAAAAGCTTTGCAATAAAATATACTAGTGTTTAGGAGTTTTGCTCAAGAAGTCAGAACAGTTTTGTTAAAAAGGCCAAAGATTACCTTAAACTTTGCAATTTGTATATATATGCATATATATATATATATATATATATATGTTTTCTTCAAAACTTTTCTGTGAAGCCTTACAATAGGAATAACTGAAGACACGGTTTTTAATAACCATTTAAGTAAAGCATCCTATAAAGTGCTAGTCCTATGTACTTTGCCTCTGAAAACCAAGTACATCTCTCTCAAGTCAGTAGCATTTATATTACTAGTAAGCCATAAAAGTTGGCACTCATGTTAAAATGCAGGTAGCCAAGAGATGGACACATTTATCTGTGCCCATACACACTTCCTGAAATAAGTTACAGAAGTCTAAGCAAAAGTTAGAAGTTCAAAACTGGAACAATTTTGGACAGTAATCCACAGTGTTGCTTATATTCACTACCACCATTTTTCCAGGTGCACTTGCTAATGTTTTTCCTTGAGCTGTAATTTAAATAAAATATTTTTTCCAGTTTTATATTTACAGGCATGTTCCTTCTCGTCTTCAGTTTTAATATGGTGTTTTTCAGGCCAGATAGTTCTTCAGCCAGTGTCACAGAGGAAATGAAGCAGAGATCCAAAGGGAAGCTGCTAGCACCTTATCTAAGAGGCTACCACATATCCATAATACATAACACCAGCTTAAGGCAAGTTCAGTCTTTGTTGTGCATTATGTACTAGTACAGTTTCTTCTGAATAATTTATAATTGTTGCTGTGCAAACTGGGTTAGTATTAGGAGTCCTAGAAACATCAGGTTTCAGAATAACCATTCTATTGGTGAAAGTATTCAGTGTGAAATACTATATTAAAGGAAGAGTGAAGCTGAGCTTTTGAAATCACTAAAGGCAGGAAATGTAGAGTTAAGGTTGCCATGGAAGCCTTAACTCTACACCTTTAGGCAGGTAGTACACACCAGGGTTTTAATTCCTTCCCCTCTATCCAACTCCATATAGGTGTCCTTTTTTATGTGAATTCTAATTATATTGAGTGCTACTTACAATACATATTAATGGCACTGGGTACTCAGCAAACATCAGAAATCAGATGTTAGCTGTGGCTGACTCCATCTGGCACTCTTATATTAAAAAGTGACTGTATGGTGTGTATCTAGAAAATAATATTATGGCTAACTTAGTGGCCAAGGAATTAAAATGCACGTCTTCTGAGATAGAATTGTACAGTATGGCCATCACATTTCAAAGTATCATCATACGAAGAGCAAAATCTTAGAAAACACTAGTAATCTACAAGAGGTGAACTGAAAATATTAGCTTCAGTATACTTCAATTTAACCAGTATAATGGTACACTTCTTCAACAAAGTGTGAAAATAAAACATTTGTGATTTGCAAATGTGTCTTCTTCCCTCCAGCAGTTCATATTGTATACTTCACAGGACATAGCTCTTGCTCCTTCTCCTCCAGTTTCCTTCCCAGCCACTTGGCAACCAGTATCAAGCCTCTGCAAAGCTTGCATTAGGCTACAAGCCTGAATATTCTCTTGCCCAATTCAGAATTCCTGCATCTGCCAGATAAAGGGTCAGGTTTAGGTGAGGTTGTGTCTTCTTTTAATTGGCTATTCTCAAATGATATGCAAAGAATGCACAGATGTTGAACATGAGGAACCTCAAGTTGAGAGACCTGCCAGCAAGCTAGCAGCTTGAGTATGGTGTCTGGAAAGGTGTGGAAATTTCTCAGAAAATGTCTTCTGTCCATCACAGAGTTCATATAATGTTTGGGAGGATCTGTTTCAGGAGAGGGCACACTTGCAAATAAAATTTTTAGTATATTCATTAAAGTTTGGAAGATTGTAATTGAAATAGTATCAATAAAAGGATGCACTATGAGAATAATGTTAAAATAAGCATCATCAATTTTTCTTTCTCAAGCTGCTGGTAGGACTTTTGGCAGTACTGTTTGTGTAACAGTCAATGTATTTCTAGAATGTATAAACATTATAACAGGTAAGCAGGACATTCAGGTAAATTAGATCTTTATATCTACAATTTTCATTGGGAATTACTTCCTAGATAGGTGGGGAAAAAAAAGAAAAAAAAAAGAAAAAAAAAGCTACAAATGTGAAAGCAGGTATCTGTAGTGGGCTGACTCTGGCTGGATGCCAGGCACCCACCAAAGCCATTTTATCACTCCACTTCTCATCTGGACAGGGGAGAGAAAATATAACAAAGGTTCATGAGTTGAGATAAGAACTGGGAGAAATCACTCACCAAATACCATCACGGGCAAAACAGACTCAGCTTGAGGATATTAACTGAAAAAATCAGAGCAGGATAATGAGAAGTAAAGTAAATCTTAAAAATGCCTTCCCCCCACTCCTCCCTCCTTCTCTCTCAGTACTCACATGTAAAAACACAGTGATTATTTTACAATATTTTTATAATCTTCATCTGAAACTGCAAAAACAAAGCTGAGTGATGTCTCTAGGTAAATTTGGTGTAAAAAGACAGAAATGACAAGTTGATATAATCAGTCTAGTGGCATAAACTGTGCTTTCTCTATGGTCAGAAAAAGCACTGGAGGAAATAACAGCCACTGATAAACCTAAGTAAGAAATAAAAGCATTAGTCAGGGATCAGTATCTTATAAAAATTCCAGTAGGGGTGTACTGCTACAGAGCTGTGTAGGAGATGTGCAATACATTTCTGGTGGCAAGACAATGAAATATTGGAAGTGGGTGCTGGAAAATTAGCATTCACTGGCAAGAGGACAGAGTTAGAAATATTGGACCATAAGGCATCTCAGGGAATTATGTCATACAGTTGCTTTCAAAATCAAATCTACTCTTAGTTTGAGAGTACCACATTTACGTGAATATAAGGCAATGCTTATGTTTCTTCATCTATTCCCGGAGAAAAAATAAGGGTTGTGAGATTGGTCCAGAATCCCTCCAGACCCACCTGATATAATACTGAAGCTTATTCTAGACTGATGAATATGCAGACAAAAACCCTGGGCTCAGGGAAGAGGATGACATTTACTCTCCTCCCCTCCTTTCTCCACTTATGTATTAGATGCAGATCCTGCAAGGGAAAATGATGGAGAAGTGATCCCACTCACTGAAAGAATCATGTGTGTGGGGAGGGAAATTTGTGATTAGACAAGAGAAAAGAGGGCAAGGAGAAGATATAAAGAAGTAGGAGGAGGGAAGAGACACTAAATAGCAGCAATGGATGAGAAGTGAGACAAGTGTGAGGTGCTGGCTCCCTCACCTTCAATGGGAATAAACATCCTTGGTTTCCTTAGGAATTGTAGAACTTAAACTCACCTGGTATTGAACAAACAGTACAAACAAACAGAACAAGGTGTAACAAGAACAACATGTAAGGGAGGAGCAGTAGTACCCTAGCCCAGAGCCGTGGAGGGAGCAGTATCTGCAGGCTGTGAGCTGCAGTAGCAAAGATGTCTATGTCCTTAGTTACCTCTACCTTCTCCCACATGGAGCCAGAGATGGCTGCCATCTGTGATTACTTTTCAGTCATTGCTTCTTTTGCACTCAGTCCTTCTTTAGAAAGGCTACTCTTGAAGGTATGAGCTTCTTGAAGAGCAACAATCTTCGGAGTACCAGAAAAAACATTTATAGAAGGTTTATACTTGTTAATTCTTTTGCTGTATAATAGCTCTTTTTGCTCCCTTGCTTGTATCAACCTCACCCAAAATATTTGGAGAGCATAATAATATGTCATATTGGATTTTACTTTCATAAACCAAATAAGCCAATTTTAAGTTTTCTGTTCTCACATAATTGCTCCAAGGTTCCCTAAACAACCCTTTAATAGGTTTTTTCTGGTTTTGGTACAGCTAGAATTCCTTTGTTTCGAATGTGTCAACTAGACCTGAACAAACAATCGCCATCCAAATCTTTTCACTGCTTAATATAGTTCAATGGGATTCCCCTGTCTTTTCCATGGGAATGGCAGCTCCTAGCCAGTGTGCAATCAAGTGGTACAGATCTGGTTTTGCGTGGAGAAAAAACAGGTAGCATGCAAAATGAGGAAAAACGCAGACCAGTGTAGTGCTTCTTGATGTTCCAGATCTGTACTTCTGCTCTTCCAGGACTTTGAGCAGGACAGTGGCCATGCTGATAAACAGCAGGCTTGAGATTCAGACAGCACAGCCATCTGTTTTTTTTTTTTCCATCTACAGGTATCCCACCGAGAGACTCAAAGTAGCATTGCTTTCAGAGATACCAATAACTGCTGCCAAGTTTACAGGTGTTGCCCCAGCTGGTTGGCCATCCTGGGCAAAGGTGTCAGAACAGGGTTTGGCAGCTCAATAGCTGGCTATGAATATACACGCTAGGAATATGCTACTTCAACGCTGCAAAATAACACTCTTTCTCCTGCACCACCCTGTGCTTTGCCTTGCCTTGCCTGAAGCCATCCGTCTCTTATTTGATTGTGGTGTTACTTGGTATTTTTGCAAAGGAACAGGCACTGAGCTGCTGATGGTTTCCAGGCATGCTCAAGACTGCCTCCATCAAAGTGCTCTAGACAAAGAAGTGTTCTAAAATAGCAGGGGAAAAACCCCAAGTCAAATAACTTAGAGCTGAAAGTCTTGTCATCACTGCTAAAATTCTTTATGTTTTATCACTTCAGTCTTCTAGATGAGGTGATTGTTTATTTCTCCTGTTAATATCTATGATTAATCACCTGGCTTGCTTACTTTGTATCTGTATGTACAGTTCTGCCTTAGCTGACATAGATCACAATTTTTTTGTATCAGATATTAATTTGGGGAATGGCAAGACAGAAAAGGGATTTCAGTAAGCTTGGCAAGTATAAACAGAGGCTTTTTCCACAAGACAAATAATGTTAACTCAACAAAATCAACCTGGAAACTAATCAAGATTGGAAAAGGGTGTAATTGAGACAAAGTTTAAATCTTAGAGAAACCTGTCAGAACTGGAGGCAGTGTAACAATAAATATGGAAGAGAAGTAATCAATTAGGTGGACTTTCTACACTTAAAGGTAATAATAAATAAACATTGTTTAAATGAAGAATTAAGAATGAAAAAAATTAATAATCAGATTTACTTGAAGTGAAGCTTTCTTTGTCCCTACAGTTCTGTTCCCCTACCCAGGATCTTATCTGCCCCAGTACTCTTATTTTATTACTTATAGAAGAGCATGAAATATACAGGTCATTTATTTCACAAGTCAATAAAGGCATTCTTGATATTCCACATGTTTCTTTGCCCATGATTCTGTTCACAACTCTGATTCTCAAGTGAATACACTATCCTTTATCTCAGGGTTCACTGTGTATTTGGCTTCTTTTATATTTTTTTCTCCTTTATCTTCATTCTCGGGGATTTCTGGGTTTGTACCCATGCTGTAGAAAAGTATACTTCATGCAAGACAAATATGTGAACACGTTGAAAGGCAGAGACAGATGGAATCATCTTTGTGATATCTAAACAAAATACTGTGAACATAATGAAATACTAAAGCATTTGCATTAGTGTGTGTGAGCTTGAGCTGAAAGAACAAAACTGATGCAACATTTACTGATATGTGAAATTAAAGCCTTAGTTTCCTTGCTGTTGACCTGTCATTACTGCATGCACAGTACCATTTCAGACTTTTAGAAGCTAATGAATGTAGACTCCTAGCTACTTGACATCAATGAATATGTACATATAAGCTACTTGTTGTTTTCGCTTGCCTAGTCTGCACTAATTTTGATCTTTTTCACTATAATCATATAGAAGAAGGAATAGTTGTGGATCTCCATCTTCCCCTCCTCCCCCCAACACCAGAGAGTACCTCAGTTTTGTGATAGAAGCCTGCATGCATAGTTTGATGTTTAGTGGAAAATACATAGAATTTCATGTTTCAGAGCTAGCAGGTGAAGCCCAATCACAGAAATTGCAGTCCAGCAAAGTAATGCAGCCTCCTCGTAACTATGCAGGTTCTGAGCATTGCACACAACAAACCTTAGACTGTTGTCACTCAGGCTAAAGTTTTTTTAGCTCAGTGCCTTTACTTTAGCTTATGAGGTGGTGTGTGGGAAATGAGAAATGGGCAACTGAGGAAGCTGTTCTTTTCTGCCTCGTGAGGCAGTATGCCTTGCTGCTACTCCCATAGTAATGATTCATGCTGGGTTTTCCTATGGTTGTTTGTGATTGGAGGAGGTTTGCCTTGATATTTAATTTGTCATCCTTGCTTTTGCCATAGCTGATTACTTTCAGAGGTTAAAATGTTGAAACAAGAGTCTATAAAACATGCATCTGTAAATTAAAATAAGTTTTGGAAATGTGCATCCTGACTCTGAGAAGATCAGATTGTTAGGTGAATGCTTTAGCTTTTATTCCAGCCTCTTCCTGGGATACACTTGGTCCCAGGTAATAGAGGTTCTATTGACAGGACAAACAGCCCTTTGTTAAAGGCTCAGCTTTAACATGGTTGCTTTTGTCACGCTTTACAATTCTGTAACATTCATTGGTAAGACTCTGGTCTTCCTAAATTTGGCATCTAGTATAGTATCAATACCTTCCTCTTATGCTCATTGTAGTTTAATATGCCTCTGGTAGCTCCAACCTCACTTAAGCAGAAAATACCATGAAAATACTGACAGACTTCCTAGCAAGGAGCATGTTCCACCTGGGGCATCCCAATGCCACTGGCAGTGTACTGGAGCAGTTAAACCTAATGTTTATACATCCAGGGAATCTCAGAGAGTTAATGGAAGTATTTGCAGAACTTAAGATGAGGTATATCCCTGCAAGATAGTACATGGTGCTTCTCTGATGGATTAGAAGTGTGCTGTTTGCATGGCACAACTGAAGAACTGCGCCAAATGTTTTAGGTCCTATTCAGCTTATAGTCTTGGCTCTTTCTTTGCGATAGTACTAGCGTGGATGCACTGGAATCTACATTTTTGGGGGGACAATTTTAGAATGGCTGCCGTGTTTCTTCCCCGTTTTCCCGGTAACGCTGTCTGTGTTAAGCGTCTGCAGAGTGTCTGCAGAGCAGAGGCCGTGTTTTGGCAAGGCGGAGGGCTGGGAAGTTGCAGTAGCCACGTTCGGGAGCGGGCTCCGCGCCGCCTTCGCCCGTGACTCCGTGACACCGGCTCTCCCCGCCGAGCCGCCGGGCGCGGCGTTGCCGTGGAGACGGCGCCGCAGGGGCCGGGGGCGGGAGGAGGCGGCCCGGGCGCCGGCAGCACCCCGAGCCCTCCCCGCTCCGCTCTCCCCCCACCGCCGTTCCCTATTATAGAAGAGCTTCCGGCGGCGTGGACCACTCTGACATCATCCTCCGCACCCCGGTGACGTCAGCGCCGGGAGCGGGGCGTGACGTCGGTGCGTAGGGGAGCGCGGTGACGTGTTCTATTTAAAGCTCCCCGGGCGGAGGATGGAGGCAGAGCGAGCAGGTGCCGCCGCGAGCAGGAGCGCGCTGGCCGCGTGCGGCGCGGGGCTGTAGGGAAGGGCGCGGCTCCACTCCGCTCTTCTCGCCTCTTCCCTTCCCTTTCATTCCCATTCCCCGGGAAGGAGGAGCGGGACGGAGGAGCGGGGTCCGCGCGGCGGCTGCGCCTGCCCG